>JAODVQ020156731.1:0-15132 GCA_025400075.2 Phenganax stokvisi
CTCGCAGCCGCTCTTTGGGAGGTCATTCTTCCCCCCACGAGCTCGTGGGGGGGGGGGGGAAGAATGACCCTCCCAAAGAGTGGCTGCGAGGGAGACTGAAAACAAGTCAAAGTCAATTGAAATTCTCATGCATGTTTATGTGATTTTCCAGGAACTTGCTACATCAGAAGATGCAAGTTTCTTTAAATTGCTCAAATGTTATAAATATGCACAATCCCTACCCCAGCCTCCTCTCGGCAGGCAACTTTGTTGCTCTTTTATCCCTTTTTTATTTCGTAATGGATAAAGAAGGAAGTCGTCTCTTTCATTTTCCCTGAATTGGCTGCCATCATCATTCTTTAATACATCTCTTCTTCGACTTCTTCCTTTTAATTAAGGTAAAGCTCATGAATCCTAGAGTGATAGAGCTACCTGCGGAGGAACCATTCCTGACCTTGATACGGTCACTTCACACATTACACCGTACGCACCGCGCTCAAAGCATCGCGAGAGCTAGACATTGTACATATAGTGCTACTTTGGGCAAAGATATTTTATGTCTTTACCCCAAACAATAGGCAAAGTATATAGAAGTCAAGGTTTTAGTTTTAAAAAGGACAACCTGAATGTATATGTCCATGATGGTGTAGTATTTTTATTGTAAATAGAATGTTAGTCCTTGAAATTAATCATAGGGTTGTTTGATATGTTCAGTTTGCCTTCAGCTCGCATGCAAGAAAGTTCTTAAAGAATTATTGTAGGTACAAAATATGGTTCAGACCTTCTTTAATTTAAAACTTTGTCACCATAAAATCATCCGGTCAGCTACTGGTCACGCGATACCGACCCAGGTTTGTTTCTTTAGTTCAGAAAAGTCATGTCGTAGATTTTCGCCATTAAACCTTTTCTTATTATTAAATGACTAAACAGCGTCTTCAAGCTATACAGTGTGTATCAAAAAAAAAGGTAATCCAACTTTGGCGTGTACTAAATATTTGACAAACTCGATTCACTTTCTTTGCACTGATGACGGTCTGGGCTTACGGACCGAAAGCTTTGCATAATTAAAATTACCGTGGTGTTTCCACAAAACTGTATATTAGAATAGTTGAGGAGATGTTCAGTAAGAACTTACTGTAATGAAAAAATCAGGTTTCTTTAAAACTTTTTTCCACAATGAGAGAGTACGTTTGGCTTTTGGTTCTTCTTGAGTCTAGGAGCAAAAGTGTAGAATTTTCCAAACAAAGCACCGATGAAAACACGTTGAAGTCCTCAATTCTATTAGTTCATGAAGAATGAATTCACGAATCCATGATCAAATCCATGAAATTGTAGTTTTACTCGTGAAGATATACTATAATACTTCTTTAAAAGACTCAAATCAATATTATACAATATGGACAATCCTTGAAGTCGATGCAGGCACTTTAAATCAATGAAGATGAAGTTTTTGCACAAGAAGATATATTGCTTTTCTTTAAGTTATTGAAATTTCACAATGATGAATCCCTGAACTTGATATAGACCCTTTGATTACGTCACACGCATACCAGCTTACCGTTGTACCTAGTGTCTTGAGCACCAATTCACGGAGATCTAATTCCATTTCGCCAAATGTCTCGTAAGGTTTGGCGACAGGAGAAAAGAAGCCTTTTGTAGCTTGCTGCTCATGTCGACTATATTTCAATTTCCAAGCTTTGGCTGAACGAGTTGGTTTATAAATGGTCTCATTTCGTATCTGGATTTTCGCGCCCAATGCTGAGGGTAGCGAAATTTTTGTTTCTTTGGGCTCTGGTCTGTTCTCGAAACATTGTTTAACCTATATGAAGGAAATTTCGTAAGCTCGAGGCTGCTTTCCACTGTCGTGTTTTTCGTACCGTCGTGCACGTGAGTGAAACTTCAAATTGTATAAAAAAAGGTTTATAAACAACCCCGAAAAGTTTCTTCACTAGTTCACTGTTGCTCGATTGCACAACGAACAAGGTTTCTTTAACAAGTTTCTGCTAAAACAAACCCAAACGAAAATTGCTCTTACCTCTTTAGTAATTTCAGCAACTTGACTTGTATTTGTCTGTACTGTCTGTACAAGGTACGTAAATCCTACCATAATTTTACTCCCCCCACATATACACCAACTAGCTGTATCCTTATTTTAAGAATATAAAAAACAGCAAACGCTCAAAAAAATTTCATTCTAAAACTGCCGGCGTTTTTTCAAATGTTGGAATTTTGCGCGAGCAATCTTCGTCATCAATTCGATCGCACATGCTGCCTAGCGACAACGTTCAGCGAATTTCTGCGCAATCATAATGACACGGTCAAGTAATTAACAGTAAAGGTTGTGGCGAAAAGAAACGCTTTTGTGACATCAATTTGAGGCTATTTTACTGTACTGATTGTTCTAAAGCCTGGTTTCAATGTACCGTCGTAATTCACTGCAATGTCTCATTGCTTCCGCGATCATTGTAACTAAAGTCCTTCGTCAACTGGAAACTTTTTTTTTCATTAATCACTCACCGACCTGGCTAGTGCAGTTTAGAGGACACCTTAGGCCGCTGACCATCCCAAAAACACACTACATTATGAAAACTGAGCCTGCAACCCCACCCTAATCCTAACCAGGTGTTGGCTAAAATGCACTCTAGCGCTGACGGACAATGGGTTGGAGAACATCGCGAATGAATACCGATTTGCGGAAACAAAACTACACAGCTGGATTCTCTCATATCACCGACAGTCAGCGATGCTCGGGTGACTATTGTCGTTAATCATTGAAGAAGAAAAATATTTCCAATAATACCAGAAACATATGAGAGGCTGTGCAAACATTAAACAGCTCAATAATTAGAAAAGAAAGGAACAGCATATTAAATAGATTATAGATACCAAAAGAATACCAAATGGTTTTTTGTGCAGGATAGCGTCATCCATGCACACGGTATGCTACGAGGCACTCGGAAGGCGCTAAAATACACGAGCTGCAGACAAGTGTTTTTTTACGCTTCCCGAAAGTCAAGCAACTTCCCAAGTGCATGGATGACGCTATTCTGCACGGAAAACCATTTGGTAATTGTTTTACATAATCATTACAGTGAAGCAACGGTTAACTTCATTAAAATTTTCGATAAAATGTGCAATTCTTACAACAATCAGGATAGTCTCATCCTGCACAATGGTATTGAAGTGTTGACCAATCAGATTGCGTGTTTTATTCTAGTTGTCATATAAACTGTTACTCTTTACACTCTTTTATACAGAATTTTATAGAATTAATCAATGCAGAGATACATGAAAAGTATTTCATATATATTTTACTTATAATTGATAAGGATTTATAGAGGAATTAAAAAATCAGAAACAACATCTAACTAGAATTTAGTCAACAATCATATTTGCATCTCAACACGTTCTTCCTTATTTGCAGCCCATGATAAATAAGTATTCCAAAATATTGCCACAAAGTTCACTACAAATACTCGATGTTGTAAAGGGACAAAATTGAAATTGATTATTTGTACAGCAGGCCAAATATAATAATTAGTGATCAAGGAATCAATGTACTGGTTTCTAAACTTTGCTTTTATTTCTGCACCAGTTTTCCCAAATAGCAAGCCTGTTGTTCCAAAGAATGTAGCAATTATACAAGGTGCAAACAAGGTTTGGTCCATCACGACTTTTTTCACAGCATCTATAGTTTGAGTGCCTTTGATGGTGCTGTCCAGAAATATGTACCAATAGCGCAATGCTGGGCCTATGATAAATATTCCAATCGAAGCCATGCCCAGCGTTCGTTTGAAGTCATGTCTTCGACCTCGCCTTTCGACTATTTGCTGCGAACAGCAGTCACCAATGCCAATCAGTATCCCTACCAGTTAAAAAAATCTGTTTAGGAACTATTTTAGAATTGGAAAATCCTGGGCCTTTCTCAATATACCAGTAACTCAGCATATTTACATGTGGGTTCACGGGAAACTGAGACAAACTACCTACTGTTGTAATATCAAGAAAGTGGTCAATTGGACAAACTTTTTCCATTAGTCTACTCTGGTAGAAGAAGCTTGAAACAGATATAAAATAGAACGCTAGAGTTCAGTTTAGCGAACACCAAGTTAGAGCTAGGGTGGAATTGCAGGCTCAGTGTTTTTAATTTAATATATCTTTTGGATGGTCAGCGGGGTAAGGTGTCTGCCAAGCTGCACTAGCCCTAAAAAATACAATCTTTGCATCGCACTCAGTAGCATATTTGTGTAATGCATCATTAAAACAACAATCTATTCGAATTGATGATGCAATAACATAATCCAGCTTCAACCAGAACATTGAATTAATATAATTCAATGAATTAATATAATAACTATAAAAGCAACTGATGGAAGACTAAACAGCACGTAGAACTTCCGATAAACGTAAAGTTTCAATACCTGCACTAGCAACTTGTACTTTAAAAGGGTGTACTTCTAACAATCGTAAGTATCCCCTCCACAAAGCTGCCATATTGGATTTTTAATGGAATACTTGATGTAAGACCATTGTGTAAGACTCGGGGCAGATTTTACGAGTTTTAAAAAACACATACACGCAAACTGAGACAATAAAATATATATACAATTCTCAATTTGGTAAAACAATATTACTTGTCATTCGTGCTAAATAAAAGAACCCATACATTACTATACAACGTTTGCATAAAAATGGACAATATATTAATTCTTGTTTTTGTTTAGTGTTCTTGAAAAAATTTTGGCAAGTGAATAAATATGCCCAGAAGATAGTTCAGTACCTTGTTACTCATGGTTGAAAAAGATCTAAAACTATGGTATGATATTTATACTGGTTTACACTATTATACAATGGTCGTCGAAGGGATAGTCAGTTTTTTGGCGTGCGCGAAAAGCCGAGTGCGGATTGAGCGTGGAACGATAAATCTGCTTTGTCTCGCCAACTTTTTTAAAATCAATGCGTTTTCAATGGACTCATTTCGTAACGTTCGCTGCTCGCGGAATATACCGCCAGTGGAAAACGGGGCTATTCTCGTGACTCTTTCTGCTCTAGTCAGACATCTGTATGTCATAATCTGTATTTTCTGTGACGTGACTAAACTAAGTGTGAGTCTTTCGATGGGCAGCCCAAGATAAAAAACTGTTCCAAAAGATCGACGCAACATTCACGAAGAGAATATTATACTTGGGCTGTTGAATAAAATAGAAATTCACCATTTGCACCGCTGGCCATATTGAATAGTTTACAGCCATGTTAGGAAAAAACTCGGCTTTCAGTCGAGCCATTGTCGCCTTCATCGGGCTAAGTTCGAGAGTTCCGAGCGAACCGTAAAAGAGCACCAAAAATGCCGGAGCAAACAATCCTTGATCCAACGCGACTTTTTTCACGGCAATTTTTATAGTTCGTTCTGCATAGAGTTTGCTCAAAAACACATCGTACCAAACGTGAAAAATAGGTCCTATTATGAATAATCCAGAGCTAGTTAAACGTATAGTCCTCCATATATCATATTTTCCCCCTGTTTTACGTTCCACTAACTGTTGTGCAGCAATGTCACCTGCACCCATCAGTAAACCTACAAGAAAATAACAGAGGCACCAGAGTAAATACTTTGTATTGATATGGGCAAAAATATTACCCCATTTTCATCATTTTCGCTGTTAATTATAGTCATTAAGTTAAAGGCCTTTGTGACTTTTTTTCCGCCTTTGTGTATGCATAGTCATTAGTGTCAAAAGTTTTCGTAATAGCAATGCACGTCTTTGCACGCAATCCACACTTTTATAGCCAATCAGTTCCTATTTTACTCTTTGAGTCAGTCGTGGCCTGGAAGTACTTGGCAACCAACTTCCGTATTCCAACTGCTATGTATGAGACTGTGTAATAAAGTTGACTAGATTGTCCACTGTTTTATGGCTTTTAAAGTCGGTGTTCCAGATCCCGTCGGTTTCCAGGCCTTCGGCCAAGCAGAGCGAAATCCCCCATAATGGCCATTTCCCATAACGGCTGGTTTGCCTGCGCGGGCGGAGCGCACAGTTTTGAATATGCTCTGTTGTTGATTGTCCGCCCTTGATCTTGACCTGGACCAAGCGCTGACAAACAACGACAGAGCATGTTGAAAACTGTGCGCTTCGTCCGCGCGGGCAAAACGGACGTAGTGGAAAATGGCCTTAAGACCTGGCAACAATATAAAATGCGTACCTAAGTAATTATACTCTAATGTTTTCCTGCCAAGGCAATTATGCTCCAAAGACCTTATGATGAGCCGACGCGTCACAAGATTTTGTTTCTGTCTTATGTCATGTCTAGCAGTCCTAGTTGCCTTGAGTCAGAATTCTGCAACGCACATATACCTCTTGCCCCCAAACGCATACCTTTAAATTAGTCTAAAACAGTCTGCTAAATAACATGGAAGTTTGCCCTAGGCTCAAATACATATCAATTTAAAACTTTGAAGCAAGGCGACGCAAAACTGCGACAAATTTATGAGCAGAAATGCGGACTTTGTTTTGTAGTGCCCTAGGAGCTTTTCATTCCGTATTGCCAACAAACGTTAAAAGTTCAAGCGATAAATTACTGTACCTGTTTGTATGGCATGTTTCGCCAAAGGTCTGAGGTGTTTTATTGTTGGAATCTGCAGCGGAATTCTTAAAATATCTTTAGCACGGCACAGAACGCTGTAAACATACATCCTTCGGCCTCGGCTTAAACCTAACCGAGTATAAGGTGGACGACAGTACTGGCGCTAGACCTTCACGGGCGAAGTGTAGCCACAGTCGATTTTGGATTGTTGTTACTGAAAGTGACCTCTTCTAACTTGTTTACCCAGATTACCGGTTTTACCCAACGTTAAACTGGTAGTAATAAATCACGAGAAACGTGAATCCAGTTCACATATTTTCAATAAACCTGTTTCCACGCTAATCTGCATTTGACAAACGTGTGATCATGCGTCTGATTATGTTAGCTAGAGACCTTCCAGGCTTTGTAAAACAATTACATTATAGTATTATCGGCGTTCGACAGGCTGATAGTTTAGTTTGCTAAATGGTGATTCAATAATACGATTTTTGGAAAGAACGAAAGAAGCACTTTTTATTGTGATACCTTTCTCATGTCGTGTTGGCCAGGATTGAGCAAATGTAGTGTTAGGCGAAAATACATTTTCCAAAAATGGAAAATCGGATCATAAAGCCTGGTTTTCGTGTGTCGTCAGTGTAATTCATTAGGCACTTTAATATTTGCGTTTGCGGAGAACTACTAACTGCTAACGGCAAACTTTAAATTACATTTGATTGTAATATCAACAGTTTTCTAGAGCGAAGTTGCCAAACCACGATTCAATTCATTATATAGGTTCCCTTAACATCAAGCAACTGACATAGGTGACTTTAAAATGCGACTTAAACTTTGCCATTTGCAGTCAGCGGTTCGCCGTAAACGTCAATCTAAAGGTCTGTATTGTCGGTGTTCTTCGATCCATGATCGGTGATCAAATTGAAGCAACCAATTATTTATAATATGCAAGGTATTTTATTCAACAGTAATCCAGGACAGTGATCATCGGCGACATATGAGAACCATGGTTAAACGGATTTCACTGATTCCATTGTCGGTGATCATTAATAAGTAAAACTTATTATTAAACTATCAATCAAATCAATCAATCAACAAAGCAAGCAATACTTATTAATGATCACCGACAATGGAATCAGTGAAATCCGTTTAACCATGGTTCTCATATGTCGCCGATGATCACTGTCCTGGATTACTGTTGAATAAAATACCTTGCATATTATAAATAATTGGTTGCTTCAATGATTACGAGCGGAAATCGCAAGAACATCGCCGACAATCGGCGATAAATATGAACCACGCTTTACAATGGCGATTTCTATGCCGATTTTTCTCATTTTGAAGGATGGGATAGAGTGGAATACTGTATAACAATACAACGTTACTGCAAGTGTCCGACGGTAGTATGTCCATGTCCAGAAGACGCGAAATTTGTGGTTAGAAATTGGGTTAGCAGCAGGGTCAGACCTACATGAAGTAATACCTGTCCAACATCACGTCAGTAAATCCGCTCCATCGCATCCTTTAAAAAAGGCCCGTAAACGAAGGTGATTTTTGTTGCGTATTTTTCTCATTTTAGACTCTGCAATGAATTACTCGATATGAAAACCCTAGGCTTTTTTGATTTCATAGTCGGCGATCAATGATGAGCAAACTCTTTTGTCTAGTGGAAACTCTTAATTTAATTGGTCCCCACCAATGAATTGGAGAAGATCGCTGATGAATTACGGTATGGGATGTTTTCAATCATGTGATTTTGAGGTTTTAGTTGACGGGCAAGTATGTCAAAAATTGCCGTTAAATACTTTTTAGTTGACTTCAATGACAGTTTAAGACATAAAGGTTTGATCGCTTTTTGATTATTTGCAGTACACGTCAATCAAATGGGAAAAATCGTCAACAAAATTGTTGACTTGCCCGTCATTTGGTCAAAAAATCACGTGATTGCAAACAAGCTATACCAAGATCAGTCCCACCCATGCTTTAGAGCCTCAGTCCGATAAAGACCAAATTTTCTCTTGCTCCATATATTTTAAATGTTATGTTTCATTAGAGATTTGCCATTTATTAGTCACAACAGTTTTTGTTAAAGTTTTAATTATTTTTTGTCTTTCACCGTAGGAACAGTGGCGTAGCCAAAAGGGGGCAAGCAGGGCCTTTGTCCTCCCCCCCCCATCATTCGAGAAACCATTGTTTTAAAACTTTGAAAACAGGCTAGAAATTTGTTGGGGGGAGGCATATCAGTTTTTATAAAATTGATAGCGTTCTACAGTCTTCCTGCCCAAATCTTCAGAATGCTGGAAATCGTATTGCAGAAGCCCTAGAATGGAAAATTCGCCCAAAGGAGCATGTCCCCAGACACTCCTATAACGTATTAGTCCCCCCCAAAAAAACCGGGCCCTGGCTACGCCCCTGTGTAGTAAGATACTTGGACCGAGGGGAACCATTTGCGATTTTTCTCCACCTAGCGTATGTGATCGAGTAGGTTGACTGACGACATTATCCACTCTCTCACATCGTTCAACACGAGAAAAATCGCATCGAAAAATCGATCTGGCACTCAAATCTAAAGCTCTCTGCAATGTGGGATTAGAGTTCTAATATATATTTACTGTATTCCATATATGTTCTATAATTATGACGTATTTGTAAGGACAGTTCAGTTTCCTGGACAGCTCTCATCACTTGAGATCAGATTTGCATTTCGGCAACATTTCTGGCTATACGAGTTGAAATAATCTGGACCACAACACTCGTATCCAGGCTTGCGCGAATGAACGGTGCCACAGCAGCAAACTTGGTCTATGGAAGCAAAAGCTTTGCCTCGACACAGCTCGCCTAAACAAAAAAGATCTCATATTTATCGATTTGGCCGGGTAAAGACGCTGAGCGTCTGGAAGAAGTCTAGAAATGGATTGTATTTACTTCAACAATTGGTGGACTGGATAAAACTTACACCCTTTTTAAGGCCCTTTTACCCGTGCAACTTTTGCTGCGATATTTCTCCTCCTGGCGTATGTAATTGAGGAGTTCAGCTGACAAGTACAATGACAGAATTTATCGATCAATTATGTTCGTCAATTGTGCACTCTATCACATCGTTCCAGACGAGAAAAATTCGTAGCGAAAATTGCCAGTATAAACGGGCAACGGGCCGCTAGAATTGCAACAAATGCGCGCTGCAAATACAATGACTCAATTTGACATGCTGTCTCATTTAATTTCATAGCGTCAAACTCGGACTTGCGCAGTTTTGACGTTTTAGTCGATCCTGCTTTTTGTCACCTTAAGCCTGTGACTCCTTGATGTGCGGGCGACTTCGGGTGATATGGGTCCACCTACCTTTTACTGTGACCGTAACAGGACATGTAACGGTCACGCTTCCCTTCAGTTTGAACGTGTAGTTGATCACATGTACACCGATAGAGAAGGAGTGTGGTGACTTCAGCTGTGGTTCAACATACATGTCCTTCACTGTTGCTTTTCTCCCTGCTTTGCAGGTGAATTGTGGGATAGGCCACTCCACAACAGCCTTTGAATGACCAGGCTGAATATAAATAGGTTCTGATGTTATTTCATTACATGTACATTGACCTAAAAAAGAGTGAATCGTTTTAGGACCGCTTCAAGCATTGTACTTTTCGAGCGCCGATAACACATTTTTAAGGCCAGTTCACACGAGCGATGTTTGATGCGATTTTTCTCATGTTGAACGATGTGATAGAGTGGATAACTGGCGAGTATACTTCAACCTACTCGATCACATACACTAAAAGGAGAAAAATCGCGGAAAAAATCGCCCGTGTGAACTGGTCTTTAGAAAGTTGACGTGTCCGATTAACCTTACAATAAAATTCTATTACAAAGTCATTGTTGTAAGCGAAGAAAGCTGTACCAGTTTAGTTTTATTAGGTCCTATTAAAACAAATGAAATTACTTTAAGAAGATTTTAAAATGGCTTCTTACTTGGTTTTATACAAGAATTTGCGACCAATTTCGTTAAAATATCATCCATATGTTCAAAATCAGCTTCAAGAACATACTTGGCTGAAGTGGCCAAGCCTTCCAAAACATGTTTAAATTTGAACCTATCCGAACCCACAGCTGCTCCAACAACAAGAATTCCTTTCTGCTTAAGCTCATCGGCGTACTCTTGCGTTAGTCTCAAGGTATTCGATCTTCCTCTTGGAGCTCCGTCCGTTATGATGACAACAACATCATCGACACTAGGCCTATTGTTGCTTGGATTCTCGCTTGGAAACATCTATATGCAAATAGAATACATGTTTGTTTGTCTGTTCGTTTTTTTGTTTGCTTGCTTGTTTGCTTGATTGTTTGTTTGTTTGCTTGTTTTGGCTGGTTGCTTGTTTTTCTGTTTCCTTGCTTGTTTTGTCATTTGCTCTTGTTTGTTTGTTTTTTGATTGTTTGTTTGTTTGTTTCCTTGCTTGTTTAATTATTTGCTCTCTTGTTTGTTTGTGTTTTTGTTTTGCTTTGGTGTCTCTCATTGAATAACTGACTACCTCATTCGCAATCTCCAATCCTATATCAGTTCTTGTATGTCCACCGCTCACGTCTTCCCAGTTTATATCCCTCATAAACAGTGCCAGTTGGTCTGCATCGTAAATATCGCCAAAGTTTAGCAATTTTTTCGTCTTTTTCTGATGGCTAAATATGATAAGACCAATCTGAGTTCCATCTTCACCTACGTTCAAGACAGGATCACGGACAAGGCTCTCTAGAAATGGTTTCACATCCTTCTCGAAAGCTGGTTCACCGATGCTGAATGAAGTATCGACTACGAGTAGCAGATCTTTCTTACATTTTGCTGAAACAAAGTAAAAAGTACATTCAAAATAAGAAATGTTGGATAAGAAAATTACAACCGAGGCCGCCTCAGGCTCGAAAGCTGTCGTGGCAAGACTAATGCAAGACAGACAAACCTATTAGATCATTCTGTTATCTGCTTTATTAAGTCGCACAGCATCATGAGTTTTATAATGTTATTACGAAACATGAACTTCTATTCTGCTTTTAATTGCAGTCACTAGATTACGCCTTTGTAAACTAACTATATCCACCTGTGCTTTTGTACTCATATTACTGTCATCCTACAATCTATTCCTATTTTAACTTTTGAGTCAGTCGTGGCTGGGAGTGTTTGGCAATTCAACTGCCCTGTTCCTAATATTATAATTGTGATTCTGTGTAATAAATTTGAGAATAGTGACGAGAAGTTTGTAGCATTTAAAGTCAGTTTTTTCGAAGATCCCGTCAGTACGAGATTCTTGCGAAAGCGGAACAAAATCCCTTATTAGATCTCATAACGATATTCATGCCAACAGGAGTGATTTACAAAATTTTCATCACCCCTGAGCACGTTCTATAAGAGCAAGTATAAGATAATATGTTTTATACTTTGCTTGTTCAATCAACTGAACATCTTCTCATGGATGCACTCGGATACATAAATGTTCAATGTTGCCCCCAGTGACAGACTTATCATAAATAATTAAAATTTATCATAAGTTTATCCCAAATTTGTTGTCCCAAATTTACTATCATAATTATTATCCCAAATTTATTAACATAAATTTATCCCAAATTATAATTATTATAATAAATTGTAATAATTATAATTTATCATAATTAAAAAAATTATAATTACGCGTTCTATAAGGCCCGTTTACAAAAGCGTTTTTTGCTGCAATTTTATTCGTGTTGAAGGTGTGACAAGGTGGACAAGATGAACAACTAGTGAACATAGCTACTTGATTGAAAAATTTTGTCATATTACTTATCAGCTACTCAGTGACATACGCTAGTAGACTAAATATGGCAGCAAAAATCGCAAGTGTAAACCATTGGTATGAAAACGGGCCTGTGTTGTGTAACTCACAATTTCCACCAGTGTTTGTTGATGGCTTGCCAACATCATACAACCAATCATCATAAACTGTACAGAAAAGAGAATGTAATATTATAGACATTGATTATCACTACTCAATTTTAGTATCGTCTTTTCGAACACCCCGTTGGTTTAGCTATTGCACCTATTGTATTCATAGTAACAAGGCGGAGTGAGACTGACACTGTGTGCTGATAATGACATATCGGTTGCTGACATGTCATTGGTGCAGACTATATACAGCCAACAAAATGTATGTACATGTAAATCTCTATGAATGAACTGTGTATTTTAAGTACAAACAATTGCTGCAAACCTGGTTCGTAGCGTGAGAACGAGCCTTGCACGGCAAACACTGACTGAACAACACCTAACAACTGCAACAATTTTGCCATTCTTGCGAAAAAATTATCAACGAGGTCCCGCTGCAGTTGTAATACTTTCTCAAACTGTCTTCAAAGTATCACAATTTGATATGTTTGCTAGAATCAATTTATCAACGCTGTCTTTTATAGTCTTTATGGTTTTGATAAATTTTTAAAAATCAGGAGTTTTGGCGCTATCTTTTTGATAAGTTTGATTGCGTTCGCCCGCTCGTGGTAAACCAAATCAGCGATACTTGTAAAAACTGTCCAGGGGAGACTAAAAACATGTAAAATAAGTTGTCTATGCGATTCCAACGATTTTGGTAGAAATTTAATTTCAATTTTTTGGTTAAATGGAGAGCATTGTTTTATACAGAACGTAATACCGCTTCGGGCCCAATAAATATTTGGTAACCCTCAGGAGGTGGGAGGGGAGGGCTTTGACTTCTGCACAGGGGACTCTTTGGCCCGGTTTACACCGTCAAAGTTTCTGTGATCAAAGTGGAAATTTTGAATAGGTAGATCCTAAGTTTTCAAGGATTTGCTATAAGGGAACTAATACAGTGCTCAACACTGAACTACTTCACTCTGATATTTCTGACAAAGTTTTCAGAATGTAGAATTTCCGTGTGAAAAATTCTTGCTTTGATCACTGAAAATTTGTTAGTGTAAATCAGCCTTTATTGAATTTACGCTAATTCAAGCATTTGCGTGGCGGGATAAATTTTAATTTTTTCGATTAATCATAACTTAATAAGTACAAAAGAAGTCCTCCCAATGGATTAAACGTTAAACTCTTTCCTGCCAGAGTAACTGTATACCCTTAAGGCCAGTTCACACGGGCGATTTTCCATGCAATTTTTCTCGTGTTGAACGATGTGAAAGAGTGGATAACTGGCGAGCATGCTTGATCTAACAATTTTGCTAATCCACTCGCCAGTCAACCTGCTCTATCACAACGCTAAGAGAAGAAAAATCGTGTAAACGGGCCTTAAAGAAGAACTGCAATATATTTTCTTATGCAAAAACGTCATAGTCGTGGATTCAAAGTGTCTATATCGAAGTCAGGGATTGTGCACAAGTATAATAATTCCATCATTGACAGAAAAATAGTAACCTATCTTGCGCAAAAATTTCATCTCCCTGAATTTAAAGTGTCTGTGTCAAGGTCAGGGATAGTACATATTTATATGAATGTTTGAACATTCAAAGAAGATTAAAAAATAAATGAAAATTTCATGCAAAACGTTTATTTTCATAAATTTTTAGGCTGATAGTAAAACTATCAAAAGTCATGAAAAGATCAAAATTTTGAAGGCAAATTTTTAAGTCTTCTAGAGTAAGAAATACAATTTTCTGTTGAAACACCTTCGATATTTTTTGTTGAAAGAAAGAAGTGTCCAAACAACGTGAATCGTATATTTCGAATGATAAACTAATGTCAGTTTATGAAGATAGCTTTTCCATATCAAAAACAGAATGTGATGTACTTAAAAGGTCCGCTGTCTTTGTTTACAAAACGGCTGTAATGTTAACACTGTCAGAAAAGCACTTAACAAATACCACAGTTACTTTTACCTTCGATTTAGTCTCAGAAATTATTCATCATGCCGCGCGTGCATTTGTTTTGACTTGTTGAAAAACACAACGTTTAAGATAAGATATTGTCTATTTAGAAAAACCCATTAATTTTTGAAATGTTTTCCTTTCAACTTTGCCAAAAATTGATATGTTTATAAATGGATGCATTGCATAATAGACTAAATTCTGATTTAGCAAGAAGAGAAGGATATCAATCTCCGGAATCGGAAAGAGCGTTTTAAAATTAGAAAAATGGCGACGTTTCGTCGCAAACTGTTGTAAAATGCGTAAAGTATAGCGAGAATACGAAAAAAAGTATGCAAAGTTTGCATATTTTTGTATTACGCGGCTGAAATTGATACCCTTGTTTTAAAGGAGGTACAATGTCGGTCCTGTTTTCCAAAATTTACAAAATTTGCGAACTTTGCACGGCAGTAGCTTTCACACTTTGCAACCAAACTTTGCAGGTTTACTAAAGTTTTGATGCTCTTTCTAGCTGTGGCAATTTTTTCTAGATCAAAATTTTGCTTATTTTTGCAATGGATCTTTGGTTGTATATTGCTTCAAGTTTCTCTTGAATATAGTAAAAATTTTCATACGTCAATCAATCCTTATATTGTTTGCCGTTAACCTCTTTTTATATGAGCTTTCGAACTACATTAGCTAGCCTTAAGCCTGTTTTCCACTAGGCGGAATTTTCCGAGCGGAAAATAAATCTACCAAGCT
>JAODVQ020156839.1:0-15130 GCA_025400075.2 Phenganax stokvisi
TTTGCTGATTATACTTCTGGTCGATATATATTGATCTTTCTCATGTTTAGCTGTAATTAGTCAGTACGCCAGCTGTTAGTCTGCCAAATCGCACGCAGTATGCCGTTATTTTGTGACGCATATATTAAACACTTCACAACAATTGCGATGTGACCATGCCAAACCATTAGTTGTTTTTTCAGAACTATACTACGAGAAATAAATACAATCACTGTTACATGTCATTTAACTAGTGGAGATCTAGTCCCAGGGATTCTTCTCACGATTGATCAATGTTTGTTATAGTTTGTAAACCAGTTTGAACTATAAATCTCGCACATTAATAATACATTGTCACTTAAGCTTACATGGACTAGTATAGGCAGTAGCTATATGTTAAACAGGAAAATCAATTTCGAAGGAAGTGTTCAAACTTGTAAAATTGTCGCAGAATATCACTATAGTTTTACAACGAGAAAAACACAAAACACATCATTCAAAGAATGAAAAAACTCCGAGAAAATAGTTCAGTCCAGTTTTTACAATATGCCCATGACTAACGACACTTCAGGGAAAATGCATACACCCGGATCCGGAAAACTGAATGTGTCAAAGCATTATCAGATCAGTCCGGTAAACCCAAATCTGCAGAGTCAGAGAGGTTATCCAATTGACAGCCTATTAATTAAGGTAATGCCCTTGTTGATAATGCAGCGTGTACACATGATTTTTTAATAACCGTAACATAATGAGGTACATCCTATTTACACCAAAACACGTGACTATGCTCACAAATTAGATAGCAGATTAATAAACTAGTACCACGGCCATTCATATCACCACATTTTTCAAAAAAAATAATACTACATGAACAACGACATCCGGCTGCCTATTTTGTTGAAAAGTCTCGAATCCAGGGTTAATAAGACAGTTTTAAGCACTTAAGTGGACGGGGCGTTTTCCCATTGATGAAACTTGACAATACCATCAGCCAAGAGCGAATAACCTAAGTAGCCCCCGTGACATTTAAACTAATATCTTAGGACTGAATACAACCTGACGCACGCTTTGCCTAATAATTTACTGAAGAATACTGAGCGGACGAGTATCATACCAAGTACATACATATTGTGAAATTCATGAAAGCTCTAAGAGGATATTTAAAGGAAATCCATGTATAGTCTGCAGTATTACATGAATTCTTACCATTTAATTAATATAAAATAGAAATATAAAACTTATAATCTGGCATTAGTATGAAGTGACTCTTCATTAGTTCATTTACTGGATAATTCAAAAATACGGAAATGATATTTCAATATTGCACCAAACTTAAATTTCTAATTAGTATTTCTTTACATAGTTTCCTACCAGATGAACACTAATTATGTCTTTGTACCAAAGTAATTAAAGGACAATAAAGCAGATAATATCTCCAATTCTACAAGAAAAACAACGCAGCATAGCATGTCCGACTTCAAGACAAAAATAGCAGTGTAAAAGAATCTTAAACAACATTATATTTCAACGCCTCATCAGTGTTATTAATTCTAAAGCTTATTATACGCTATTTTTAGAATGCAAACTCTTTCAAGATATTCGTGACATGTAGGCCATGATACTGTCGCTACAGCACTTTTTTGCGTTTGGATTCAAGCTCGTGCTCTGTACGCGATTTTTTCTGCGGGACGTGAGGCGAAAAATAAATCTAGTAACGCGATTGGCTTGTGCAGTCGCTTCAACGCGCACCAACAGAAAGCCCACAGTGAGGAAACACAGTAGAATCCACTTCAGCCAACTCGAAATAGCTTAACTCAAATTTCGACTAGAACGAGCTCAACTCGAACTCCCTGCTAACTCAAATTAAATCTATTTACCCTAAGATTTGATTCATTATTTATGATAATTTTACCCGGTTACTCAAATGCACTCGCAGTGCCCGCCAACTTAAACAATTTTAAAATTCTACATTTGACCAGTTGAGAGAAGCAGAATGAATTAAAACATGATTTGATACAACAGTGACAAACTACTGGGCAACCGCAATTACGAATCGTATAATTTGCAACATCTTTGGTAGGGTAGGCACAGTTAAATAGAAAGGCTCTATATTCAGCACTAGTAATCACGCGTACAATGCTCACAATAGACAATATATGACTAACACAACGATTAATTATAGTTTCAAAGTTATCACATATCTTGCTTCCTTCATGTATTGGGCAATTTGCAGATATCTTTTACTCAAAGCATGCGCAGTCATGAAACCCCGAGTCTCAGAACAAGTCCAAAAGGTTCTGCGTTGCCCTCGCTCAAGGCCTCAGGCATCCAGGGCAAGGTAGCGCGATGCAGGAAAACTGGAACCTACGCAATAAACAAACTAAAAAGTTTCTTTCGCTGGCAAAATGAAGCCATTTCATTGCCATATCGACTAGACATAACGTTCTCGTCGGTAAATCTTTCAGCACTTAAAAAAGTTTGCTAATGTTATGAGTTTGTGCAATTGACTCCGCTTGGGCTTACGTATCGTCTCACGATACAATGAGAATCAATGAGCAGCACAAGTACGGACTTCTTAATGAAAGATCATAATCAAGGTATTTTGAACAAAAAAAGCATCTTTCTGAAAATTCTCTGGATTTGAATTGTATTGCCTCGGCAAGCAGGAACCATATATTTACGAACTTCAGTGCAGTGCAGTAGATATAAACCTTCACGTTCTAATCTTGCAAGCAAATATTTATCTAAATTTATTACTGAGCTCCAGCTTTCTGCATGCAAAGAATGCAACTATATTTACACACCGTATAAAAACGCAATTTTGAAAACATTCTAGGAATGACCACTATCTACAGTCAAAATGAAACTATAGTTGCTAAAAAAAACCTGGCTTAAGGGTGAACTACACTATTTGATAGTTTCTTCGAGACATTTAGCTGAATTAGAAAAAAATCTTGAACGTGCGTGCTGAGTATGGTGTAGTCGATAGTGATATCGAAGAGGGAAAAAAACTTGTTAGGAGCTGTAACTGAAAATGCAATTTTAACTGAGCCCTTTGTCAGGATTCGAACTTCAGGCCTAGTATTGCGTAAAGCTCTGACAACTAAGAGCGACAGTTCTCAGTAGCTTGCCAAGAGTTAGCCACCAATCACTTTGGGTATATTTGCTGGCTTTGAACAAGTAGATCGCCGGGCATCGACCTACTTTCAAGTTTAACATCTCAAAACAGCTAAGTGAAATCGTATGATAATCACGGGCATGCGTAGTATAAGCGACTGCATGAAGAGTCAAGGTACAGTTTTTGCTTACTCAATTAAAAGTTCATGGAGCCTGCCACAAACCAGATTTTTGCAAGAAAGGCATTTAAGTATACATATATTATTATACACAGCTGTCATATATTAGTTTTCTCACATATCGCGAAAAGTAGTACAAAAATGGTGAACTAGGGGGTCTATGCGTGTGTACAAATAACGTATTGTTTCAAATACTAATCGGATATCGAGTGTGACATGCATAAATGTTGGAAAAACCTGTCCTATTTACTGCGAATAGAGTGAAAATACTAATAAATATGATGTCAACTAACGAAACAAATATGAAGGAAACTCGTCATTAAATTCAATTAGTATTGTGTCAATTTCCTTCATTGTATTAAAAAACAATTCCTCGTTTTCACGCAGTAGGGAATCCGTGTGAACAGCGACCTAGACATTCTGGAACACCCAAAAAGCAGGCGTTAAGAAAAACACTAGCACAATCGCAGCTATTTATACTATTTATAAAACAAACATACTTCTGTTGCAATGATTATCATTCAAGTACCAAGACTTCCAGTAGCTGTTACACACTTTGGAAATTGCTTCTAATTAACCCTAAGTCGATGATGGCTCTCGTTCACCGAATGAGTGGAAGCCTTTATTTTTAATGGTCTTCAAAATGCAATAATTAAAATTTAGCCAGACTAAAAAAAATGTACAACAATGAAGGGTGTCAAGGAACTGTTTGCATTTCTCCTTTAATTTGGCTTATTTATTATGCCAGCTAAATTCCAAAACTATACTTAAAACAGCTGTTCCTTTTCCTTTTAAATGTTAAATGCGCTTGAAGTCAGTATTTGGGTGGGATGCAGCTCTGGAGCAAAAATGTATATCTGGTGCAAAACATTGGCTGTAGCCGAAATGTTTTGCAAATTGAAAAAAATTTCCTACGACCTTTTCATGCCGGCTTCAACTTTCTATTTTTCTCGTTTCTTCTGTATGCCTACTGCTTCCGTTTTACCCTAGTCTCAACATGAAAACTTTTTTATATGGTCATGGAGATTGGTGATATCTTAATTGAATCAGATATAAATAACGCCAATGTCTGTACATTAAATACTCATTAAATATATAATTGCCTAGAAGACAAAAAGTGTAAAAGATCTGATAAATTTGCGAAATAATCGTTCTTCCCGAAAGAGTTTATAATTAAGATGCTTGAATTTTCCTTTTTTCCATGTTATTTCTTTGCTACAAATATTTCCAAAGTTTAAAAATATTCTAAAAATACCGTGCCAACATTGCTGTACGCACAATGACAATATTGCTCAAGGGCCATAAGCATGGGGCAAAATAATTTATAACGACTTCTTGGATATTGCTTCAAAAACTTAAACGATAAGTCTTCTAAAGGACTTTCTAGATTTCCTAAGCACGTTGTGGAATGCAAGCCAGGAATAGAGCACTTTGCCGTTTAGAGGACCCCCAGCTGGAGATTTGGACAAAGTTATCTCATGCAAGAGCAATTAGCAAATACAATATTGTCAGACTTACAACCGCATAAGTCTCGTTAAAAGTTGACCCAATATCTTCACGCGAATTGTGAAGCCTCTGTTAAGTCCAAGAGGAAAGTAAAAAGTTTTTTTTTTTAAAACTGTACCATATTTTTAAGAGTCTCAATGTACACAACATGTCACTGCCTTTAAAAGACAAAGTTCTTTTATCACCGCTTAACTGATATGAAGCGCAAACGTTTTCCTCATACTTAGACAGATTTAAAAGTTGCGCACGCATTGCATTCAAGTCCCTGGTAAAGTTACAGGACTGGCAGATTGAGTCCATTTTAATGACAAAACATGAAATTGCATGGATAGAACGTACAATTTTCAAAACACAAACAGGAAAATTTTAAAAAAAGATAGGCAAACGTGATTAGTGGTAGTTTGTGAATGATACTAATTCCCAACTTGGATTTACAATATTCACAAAGATATTTCTGGAAGAGCAATTTCCAGCCCTACTACATATTGCCTGCATGTGCACCAAGGCCAGATTTTGGTGTAAATACTGGGGCCGGTTGTTCAAAGGTGGGTTAGCAGTTAACCAAGGTTTAAATTCAACTCACCGTTTTATATCCCCGTGTTGAAGCAATATTTATTTTTGAAACTTTGGCGGATAAAACTACCCATTAAGGGAAACATTTCGAGCAAAAACTTTTCAAAAATTTAACTTGAACGCGTTTCAAATTTTGGTTACAGTATTGCACTAACCCAGCTTTGAACAACCGTCCCCAGGGAATTATCAAAGATTTGGGGGAGGGGTATAGCGGGCTGATTCTTAGCCCCCCAAAATATTTATGGGTTGGCAGGGTCCCCACCAACCTACACATTTATGAACAGCCTTTGTGATTGCATGGCTGCTGCATGGTTGCTCATCAATGGACTGTGAGATCAAGATAATTTTCAATTACAGGGGAGGTGCAGAGATCTCAGGGAATGTGCAATTATCAAATATGCAGGAGGTGCGTACCTACATGCACCTCCACTTAAAATCAGGCCAGACACTATATATTGCACCTAATAAGTTTATAAATGCACAAACCAGCCATGTAGCGCCTTGTCTCTAATCAAGCATCTTTTGCTACCAGATGACAACAACAATTAAATTTGCACAAACCTGCCCGAATCTCGACAGTTGCCATCTCTTTGCCACTTGTTTCTCTTATTCGTATCTCATCAGGTTTTCCATCAATACTCTTTTGCACATACAACAGTCTCTGACTGGTGATATCATCCACTGTAAAACTGCTATCAATATCAAGTCTTTGACCATTTTTGTACAAACTCCCATGAGTTGGCAAAGAAATCATAACAAACTGTTTCCATTTCAGGTGATGCTTGGAAGAGAAATGCAATTTCCCATCTTCATTAACAAGTAGCTTGATGACTTTTGCAGGATTTACTTGCCGATTCTCAGCAGGTAGAATAATGTTAAAAATCATGTCATCCACAGTGTGACCAGCTGGATCCGTTACGCTAAACTTGAATTGTGCAACCATGTCAATGTACCGGACCAGTCCTGATGGTGGCTTGTACGAGACCTTATGATGCTTCAGCTGTTGTTGAGTAAAATTGGATAAAATTACATCAGGCTTGTCGGTTAAAACAATGGAGCCAGCATACTTTGTTTGATTAGAACTTGAGAGAAAGTACGGTGTTTGCCGGATTGTGTAGACTAGTTTCATGTCATCAGAGTCAATATCTGTAAACCAAAGCATTTTTCTTGTTAGTTTGACCAGGTCTGAATCCTTCACTTTTACCTCCATAGTGCACTCAGCATCAACCTGTGGAAATGCAAGATCTACCTGATTGATAAATATATTGAACACCTTTACACCAGATTGGTTAGGCTTTTCAGCATTGTCTACTAACTGAAAATAAAACCTGTCCTCAAATATTTCTGCTCCAGAATGGACATAATACAATTTGCGAAGAAGTATATCCTCCTGAGTAAAACTGTCAATATAAAGTTTGATCCAATACGAGTCTGACTTGAACCAATATTGTTCATCCACAGGACGTTCTTTTTGTTGAAGCATAAGAAAGCCAGCTTGCAAACTTGGTTTCGCTACTCCATCTTGCCAATGTTTTTCGTATTCTTTCTGTGTTCCTACTAGGAACTCCAGTTTATTATTGTCAGAATCAATGTCAGTAGCCCTTAGTGAATATTCATCAATGATAGCACTCTTTCTCTTTGATAGTTCTAGGCCAGTATTGACAACTACAACAGGCATTTCATCATCAACAGGAATAATATTAATCACGAATACAAACTCCACATATTGATTGCCATCAGTAGCATTCAGAATGATGTTGTCACTGTACGTGTCTGAGTTATCATGCTGATAAATAATTGTCCCATTATCAAGGTCTTCAGGTGTAAACCATCTTGCCACTTTCCTATCTACATATAATTCACCATGTCGCAAACCTCCAACAACATATATCTTAACTTCATCAATATTGTCTTGATCTGAAATTTGGAGATTATCCCATGATGATATAATTCGAGACTGCCCTTCAAAGAGCACAAGTTCTTTATTTTTTGTTACCATTGGTGACAGGGTGCTCCTAGGCCATACCCGTATAACAACTCTTATTGGTTCAGAATAGAATGCCTCGGTATCAATAGCTTCAAATACAACTTCAAACGTCCTTTTTGATGTAGTCATTAAAAGTAAAGGGGGTTTATAAGCAATTTTTAGATCTTTGATGTCTTTTCGATAGAATGAGGTTATAGGGGTATGAGGGTCATCAGTACGAACTATGCACCCCTCCCCAGGGCCCAACGGTTGGGTTATATTGAATATCAGATAGTCAACATTAGTTTCCACATCTTCAGCATCCAATACATCAGTTGTGATAAGCTTTGTAACAAACTGATCAACAGACATGTACTCAGAAGCGGTGAACACAGATTTTGGACGCTGGTTCGTACGAGCACCAAGTATGCGCACAGCAACCTGGAAATACTCCTTGGTATACTCTCCATTCTGGCGGTGAATTTCCACGGCCAGAGGGATGTAGTCTCTGTTCGGAGAATGCACACCTTTCGTGTGCTCGTACCGTATGTCCGCCCTGAGAAAGTCTGAGCATAACAATGGAAGAGCGAATGAATTGACGCTTTTAGTAATATTGAGCAGCCGACCGTAGCGCGGAAGACCTTTTTCGGAATCGAGCCGGTCAAGAATTATAACTCGACATGTTTCCATTCTTCCCGTATCGTAGGTAAACTGAAGAGTTTCGTTGTCGATACCAGACGATATTTTACCAGGGCCGCTTACGATAAGATCGTTGTTCTTTGTAACAATTTCCATCGGTTTGAACTTGACCGTAATGTCAAGAACAACACGTCGAAGAATGGTTTCTGTCGCAGAGTCAACGCGAACGCTCAACTTTACGAAATCTTGGCTAGGCGCCTTCGATCCAAAATGAACGTAGCGAACTTCATTTTCGACAAAATCACAGGGAAATTTATCCGGCATTAAATAACCAGTCCTCTCAGCCAGAGGATCGTCGCGAACTACACTCACTTCGCAACGATATTTCATAGGAACTTCGATTTTCAAGTGTTTTTCTGGGTCTAGCCACACGGTCCTCCCGTACGAGACCACGAGGGGGTGACGTCGAGAGATTGTTGGCACTTGGTTATCAGCGAACACCGGCAACAACAAGCAAATGGCCACACACACCCCGTACATCATTGCGTGCACGTCAAAATCCTGTAGAAAAAACTCGTGTTAGTTTGTTTAGGTGAGTGAAGTGCAACACTTCGAGCCGTGTTCCGGTGCTTGAATATTCTTAATCTCCCCATTTCACACAGCCGACGTCTATACTTGTAATCTTTATTAGTTATTTATTAATTTTAAGCCTAGGAAGCGCTGAGATACACACACATGTGAAGAACATCCAATGAAAATCCCCCACTTAACCTTATCTAATGCGCATTTTTCACTTCACGTCAGGGTGACAAAATTTCCCGCGTGCGCACCATTCAAAACGTAGTTAGCACTATCTACTCACTCAAGCAATGGTAAGTAAGAACAGCTTCGCTTAGTCTCAGTTACAAATGTTTAGCCACCCTAAATTATTGGCTTTACTTTGCAAACAACTTTGCGAGTTTTACGTCGCCGCCAAAAGCTGCTGGTTGAGGTTCTTTGTACTCCTAAAACGTCAAAACAAACTCGCCGACGGGGGGCACCATCAACATTGAACATGAAATGAATGTTTTGACCTCTATATCACCAAAACCGCTCAGTCTTGACTCGAACACGCACTGGTAAAGTGCGCATCAGTTGTGACAACGCACTAATCTCTCGGTTATGCAGATGACTGCGCGTTGTTTCTTTAACTTGCTCGTTTATATGGAAGAGAATTCGTTAAACTGTCGTTTAGCACCCATTTGAACACTAACCACTTACGGTACTCAAGTTTGTTTAATTTACAAAGAGCGGGCGAGTGCAAACAATTCGTGGGGCAGTTTTAAAAATCGTACGACGCTTCACCAAGTCTCGGTCATGCTGGCGTGTAAATCCGCTTTGATAGAATCCCGCGTAGTGTTTTCATCGCCAAAAACCTGTTCTTGCTGTTTAGACAAGTGCACCGGGTATACTGTGCTGTGCGTGCGTGCCTGCTAATGTGCTTGTAAACGCGAAATGTGAAATAGCAATTCATCACGGTGACTAACCTGTACCGAGAAAATATATCCTAAGTTCTCGTGTAGTCGACTTGATTCTTCGTCCAAAGTGTGGTAAAGACAAAGGAAGGTGCGTAGGGTTTACAGCATACTTAAAGATTAGTGAACAGCATGAGGTAGACAAAGATATATGTTTGTGCTTTGCTCATGCCAGGGCCCTCACAACGCACTGCTGCGTCTCAGTGCGTTCACAACAATTCCGTTTCCTTAGGTATGTGCTCGCAGCGTGCTGCGCTTGGGAAGCCGTCACACCAACTCAGAACAGCGAATTTGCACGAATGACGTTAACAATTATTGCAGGAATTTATAGCAGCCATGTTTACTCAACAGAAAGCCATGATTGAAAGCCGCATCGCTTCTTCTATGACATTTGTTTATCTAAGTGACTTGTTCATCCGATGACCTTAGTCTTATTATAGGTAAATTTATAGATACCCTCGATTTGTTATCACCGTATTCTCGCGAGCAGATATTTTATCACAGGTTGCAGATGTTGTATAACTACAATTAAATGCTCTGTTGCAAGCAGGATTGACACAACAGCACGCAATAAACCGCGCGATCCTTATCATGTTTTTATGGTTTTTATCACAAACTATTCTTTCTGGTAGCATTCAACATTTTCCACCTCTGCTTTACTATTTCTAAATCTAGTTATACATCCAACACCTCGCAGTATTTGCTTATTTTGCTCTCTCACGTCAGACAGTTTTATTCGTCACAAACTATGCAAAGGTTTGTAAAGTGTAGTCCATGTCATAACTAAACTGTTCTAAACTATACTATTACGAAATGTTTACCCTATTATTTAAACTGCTGGGAATAATAGTCATTACTCATTTCTTCTTCCTAAAGTTGAACCATTTCTTTATTTGACCACATATTAAATTAATGATTTCGATTTACTTTGAAGTGAGATGTGTTCAAACATGAAAAATGAAATCATAAATCAATAAATTACGTTTCGCTTATACACTGTAAGCTGGCGACATGCTATAAGGCTAATTACTAACATATTCATCGTCGCATAACCTTGGCTCTGAAAAGATTACTCAAATATTCACTCGCCTTGGCAGCAGTGTTAATCTGTGGACTGATTAGATCGGAAAAGAATAGTTTTCGTCAAGACTCACTGTTGATCCAAGCGCGAAAATAATTAATAGAATAATTAGATTTCGACTGCGTTTCACGGAGTGAAAGGAAACTTCAACTGACATTTGGCAAATGAGCAAAAAATAACCAAGGAGGTCACTGAACCCATTTACTAATTTTAGCCGATTGTAAGTTCGCTTGAGGGCCATCTAGTTCCGTCAGAGGGGCTTTTGAAATCAACTCTTTGACATTTTAAATGGATACTACTCATATTAGAGAGTGTCTTCTGTGCTTGTAGTATGTCAATAGGCCCTTGAATTACCGACCGGTTTTTAAATAGCACATGCATGAATCTCGATTTAAAAGCAATAATTGCACTGGTTTGGGTTTTACCGACGGGTTTACTCATTATTAGGCGCTGTATTCGCCGCCTGTAAACCTCATGTCATAAATGATACATCTGAATACATATTACATTAACACATTACATTACAACATTAATATAGAGTAATATTTAAGTTAAATGGTGAATAGACTTGGATGGTACAATTTCATTATTGCATGCAATTGATTAAAACCTGCTAATACATCGAAACAGAATTGAGCTACTAGTCTCATTACTGTTTTGACTTTCATCGACATAATATTTACTATTAAACGAAGAAAAAGACTTCTTTAGTTGTCGGAGCTTCCAGATAAAACGACATTCTAATCTCATTAAACGTTCGATTACTGCACTGCATTATGTAATCAGGGCCGGATTTACCTAAGGGCGAGACTGGGCTGATGCCCAGGGGCGTCCATATTTTTCAAGGTTGATTTATAAATCATCACTGAAAGGAATGAACAAAAATATGATGGTTACTGTTGAAGTTATCCTACGAGCCTTACATACAGTTACGTTGCAAGGCTGGAAAGCGAGCTTTGGCTTTATGGGGGCTCTCTATCGAATGTGCTTCCTGCTATAGCGAGGAATTATGATTGATCTATCTGCCAACTATCATGCGAATGTTATCTAGATCATGCTCTCAGCCGTACATTTTAGATTTAGTTTTATGCTTTTATCATAATGTTCAAGGAAAACATAAACTTCCCATACCCCTCAGACTGATGAAAGAGGGGGCCTCCACAACTTACGGCTGCCCAGGGCCTCCACATGTCTTAATCGAGCCCTGTTGTGTAATGTTGTTCATTCTCCACCTCATTCAACTCTTTGCTCAAATGGAATATTCCCATTTAATTCTTCGCTCAAATGGTATAGTATAACGACCAGTTTCAACAGGTAATCTATGAAAAGAGATCCTGCGTTTTGTAACAGCTTGATAATGTTTACTAGTTAAGTTGTTTTTTGTTGCAACTACAATTAGCAGTTACGTTGTCAAAATTTCGTTAAAGTGTAATACGTATTGAAGTGTACACATGTATAAAACGTATTTCTAATGTTCCACGTGTCTTTTCTTTGAAAGTAAAATAATTTGGTATGTACCTCGTTATTATGCGGTAAATTAACAACAATAACCCAATTAGAATGTTGAGGTGTTCAAGAGTCAATTTCACGTTTATATGTGTGATTATTGACCACCAAGTTCCGCGATGTACGAGGTCCCGAGGTTTGTGCACAGCAAGAGCTAAGGACATCGCCTTCAGCTTTTAGCCAAAACATACGTGGTGTTTTGTATTGAACACGGATCATCATAGACGCCTGCTGAAAGCACCAAGTTGCTAACTGTGTAGGTGGAGCTGCCACTTATTGTAGCCAAACATGTTAGTAATAAAGTCGGATAAACAAACTTCGCGCTGTTTCAACATTGCTTTGCAACTACGCTATAATTAGCTGTAGACGTAGATGGTAGGAACATAATTTGAAGGTCAACACGCTGGGGCCTAGACTAGAATTGGACTCGAGAGAATCAAGCCTCGAATCAAGTTATTTCAATAGCGCATTTTACTTTCGTGAGCTTTTCACAGGTTACAAGACCATGGCTAAGACGAACATAGCTTTAAAAAGGTCGAAAGTTTAAATACACAGGTCAAAACAAGGTTCACAAAAGCCATGATTAAATTTGAAGGCACGATATTATAAACACTCTCAAACTTAATTGGCCTTGATGTTGCCACAGTCTAGAACGCTGAACTCAAAATTGAAATTCTTAGTACAGGGTTACATGAAACAGAGATATGACATTATTTTATGGCGTAAACTGACTAGCTTCTGACCAATTTGGAATTGTGGAATTGGTGAACTGAAGTTTATTCAGAAGAATATCTAAATATTGGGCAAATCATAAAAAAATTTAACAGCATGTAATGGATGTATTAACGTCTCCCTGTGTTGCTTTATGCCTAGCGCCTCCACAACTTTTCTCGAAATTTCATTTTCACTTTCCAGTTTAACTAAAAATTTTATAACCTAGTATGAAAGTTCAAAACAACAAACAAAATAGTAAAAATCGAGTTTGCTATTTTATCTCAGTTGCCCCTTACTAGTTCACTTGGCAATCAAATATGTGACCATACAGATATCGATGAGAATAGAGCTATTCATTCAGTACAATGCTGGTAAGCATGCATGCATGTCTAGGGATGATATGGAGCACAGTTTATGCAACTATTAAACTGATGGCAGGAAATCATTTACTATGTTAACTTTGTTTATTAAAATAACACAAAGGGTGAGACGTACAACCGCGTAAAACATCAACTTTTCTGTTCTATTTTCTTATATGCAAAATTTCACGGGGTAGAGGTAGCCGTAGCCCTGGTCTGTTATCGAGTGTGTCTGAAGTTCCTGATAACTTTGGTCCCGAGAAGAGTTTATAATGTAGTAACAAACCACTTTCTACAGTAGATAAAAACATTCATCCAGCTATTCGTTCACGTCGTGTTCATTCGTACCGAATTCTATGCATATGCATCATGGTGGGAAACTATTGAAATAATCCAAAAGGAAAACCTCGAATGGAAATAACATTGTCATGTTGAGAGCCTGTGGCTATTTCACTATGACACAAACAAAACAAACGTTTGTTTCTATTCGAATCTGTCCGAATACAGCGTTACCATAAATATATGGTACTGTAATTTACAGAATATACGATAGCAGACAACAGTTGGTTTACGGATAAATGGTTCACATATGATTCACACTTCATCATATCCAGATTTAAAAAAGTCTGCGTAGAATGTATTATTTGATTATACAATTTTCGTCTAAAAACGGTTTTATATAGCTCTCAACTACGATTCAACTGCGATACTGCAGGTTAAAGTAGTTAAATATTAAAGACGCGATTCTGGTTGGCTGGTGTTCGTACTTAGTTAACTACAGTTAACTTTAACTAAGTTTTTGTACAACCGGCCCCAGTATTGTACAAAGGATGCTGCAAGGCGGCGCGACGAAAATGGAGGTCCACGAATGAGCACAGCGAATAAGCAATATACCGTTTTGAACATGAGAAAATAAATGCACATGTCCAAACTGCGCACCACTAGTAGGGCTATCGAAAATATGTCACGGTGTCTTTTTTAGTATATCTAACTGTTTACTGAACTAAAGGGTTGACAAGTAATCATGCAAACTTCATTTTCTTTAATAGAAGAAAATTTTATGATTTCATTTTTGGAAAATGTCACAATAAGTTTTTCTTGCTAGGCGTTTCGTATAAACTATACCAACGTTTTAAGAGTTTTGACTGAAAGAGGTTAAACCTTGCACTAATGATGACAGTCTTGTAAAAACATGCATGGATAGGTTTCTTAGTGCAATGTTGACCGTGACTTTAAGTCATACTTTGACATGCCTTGTCAACTGGTCTTTTACTGCTTGCCTATATATAATCTTCCCATGGCGAATGAAGTTGAACCCAGTAAAATCGAAGAAATTAATAACATAAAGTACAACGTAAACAGTCAGTCCCTATCAAACTACCAATGGTAAAAATTCGTATTGTTTAGTGAATGTGTTCTCCCATGCTGGGTATACAATGTAATTTGATTGAAACACAATCCACAAGGTCAATGCCGACAACAAAATTTCAAGGTCATAAAACTACTGTTACTGAAAAATGAGTAATACATCACAATCTTCAAAACGTCATGCAGAAGATAAATGGTTTAACAAAATTTCCATGTGTTCGTCTCTGACTGTAAATATTGTGAGTAGTTTTATAATTTCCTTACAACTGCTTGCATGTATCTGGCTGTGGTTTTTCCTGGTGTGTATGTATGACAAGCTACAACTACAAGCTACAGCCCTGCTCAAAACATCGACTACAGATACAACAATCAGCTCGCAGCTAAATGGCATCTACACCCCCACCGATCAGTGTTGAGTAGCGTCCAATATCCCATAAATTCAACATACCCTTCGATAAAAAAAATGTTCATGTTTTGAATAGTTGAGAACGGCAAAGCAAAGAAAATAAGGAGAGTGTAGTCGACAGTTTTCACCAGGTCCAGTTGTTTGAAGCGCGGTTAGCTTAAACGGTGGATAAAGCCCCGTACAGACGGGCAATTTTTCCTTGACAAGTTTTCCTTGACAAGTT
>JAODVQ020156939.1:0-15125 GCA_025400075.2 Phenganax stokvisi
TCTGGGGACAGGCTGCACAACTCTACTATAGCAGTGTCACCAGACCCTCTCTCCTTGCATGAGGGTCTGGTTAACGAGACTAGCTCAGCGCCTCGATTTTCTAGATAAGCTGTGGCAGCAGAAAGTTGCATCAGCTCCTGATATACTCTCCAGGATAGCCCCACTCTGCACTCGTTCTCGTATCGCACACATTTCCGCGCAGCTAAGCTGGACGGCGTGAGGCACTGATGTGCACGAGTATTCCTAGTTATATTGATACATGTACAGTATTACTTTATAAGGATGTCAAACACTGAAAAAGCTGAATACACATATCCACTTCATATTATGCACTATCCTGCATAGTGTTTGGAGGTAATAAAGAAAGCACTAGAGTGGTCTACACCTAGCCAAGACTCTGTCTCTGGTACAGAGAGCTCACAAGATTCTACAGTCCACCTCCAGACACAAGGCATGACATCTCTCTTATGTATTACAGTGAAACCTACCTAGGAGTGACCACCCTATAATAAGACCACCCCTCTTTAGAGACCAAATTTCTGAGTCCCAATTTGCACCATTGGTACATTTAGTTAATCTCCACAAAGAGATGACCACCATGTGATAACTTTCATCCCAAAGTGGTCACTATGGATAGATTCGCTATTTGCTGTTACAAGTACGACAGACTCTCCTGACAACTCTCTCTCTCTCTCTATCTTAGAGTAGGAAGGTGGGGAAGAAAGAGGTGGATCATCTGTTAAGTCATTACTCAGTTGAGAATTTCCCTCAACCTGACATTGTACCAGCTAAAGAGGTAATACGCAGTAATAAGAAAGCTTCTAGTCACATCCATTTCCGTTCTGTTTACCGTTTCTGTTTACCATTTCTGTTTTGCCAATCCACTTGCCGTTAAATTGCCATTTCCATACCATTCACTTTACTGCCCACTCCATCATCTTCTCTTTGTCTATGCTCATTGGTGTAGAAGACAAATGGGAACTGAAAAATTTCAAAGGTAAATGGAATAGGAACTGAACAGAAACTGGCATTACTGGAAACTTTTTTGTCTCTTATTTATTGTATGTGCACATTATAGTGAAATTCCCGAAAAAGGACCCTTCGTAGAGATGAAGCCTTCCAAAGAGAGGGCACTGTTGCTGTTCCTGTTTGAACCTCCTTCATAGTTATAAAGTCTCTCCGAAAGAAGACAGCCTCTTATGAGAGGACAGGAGAGCCTTACCCGTAGTGTCCTCTCTTCGGAGGTTTTACTGTATAGGGAAGTGATTTCCATCTAGCAAATATTGACATGGGATGAAAAACGCTACCCTACATGACAAGTGCTTGATGCATTTCCTCCTACATTTGATACACTCATGTAGCTTATTCCAAATGCGACAAGTTAGGTTGCCTCTACTCCTGGACCAACCATTATATTTAAATTTCAAATTTGCGTTTATGCAGTTACTGTGCATATACAAATATGTAATTGAATCAGGAGGACATCATTATTGTATCTACAGGTGGTGATAGAGGCCCAGAGATATAGTTCAGACAACAGACACCAATATGCCACCCCCAGCCACAATGATCCTCACATGTTCAACTTTGTCAGTGTAGAGGGTCAGGCCATGCATCACTGCAATACATCAGAGTCCTGGCAATGTGCTGTTCACGCTGAGAAATCAACATTTTCTCTCATGTTCTCTCTACTTATGTGGGATGTTATCTTCTGTCCTGGTATACCTAATGTCTTCAGATCTAAACTCCAGGTAATGCTGTGTGCTATATCACTATATATTGTGATTTGGACTATAGGTGTTACTTTGGAGTGCATTGTATGTAGTATGTATGTATGTATGTATGTATCAATGTACTGCTACACAAGTTTACACACTGCATTATGTAATGATTTCTGTGTGGGTGTCTGTGTGTGCAGCTGCAATGTGTATACAGAGGAACCCCTCTTCAACCACCCCTGATAAGCGACCACTCCTTCTATAGCGGACACTAACCTTGGTCCCGAACGCATCGCCCTTGAAATACTACATAAGAAACCCCTGTTTTGCGACCACCTCTCTACTCCATATAACGGCCGCATTTGTCAGTCCCAAATAGAGCCCATCAATACATTACGACCTCTTATTACGGCCGGCCACTCCCATTCATTCATGTCCAGGTTTGCCACTGCTATTCCTAACCATCCCATGTTGTCCTATTTTGTCCAAGGATATAGTAGGATATCCCATAAATTTCTTATCCCTATACTGTACTATAATAGATGAGATATCCCATCAGTACCAAACCTCATCCCAGTTGTATCTTACAGTTATGGGATTCATAGGATATTTGTACCATCCATGTTATCTTCTGCTACAGTCCCAGGATACATAGGATATCTTGAGACTGTCCCATACCATACCCTGCATACTACCCTATCCTACGGTCCTGTCCTATCCTATCCTACAGTCCCAGGATACATACGATATCCTGAGACTGTTCCTATCCATCCCCTGTATACTACCCTATCCTACATTCCTGTCCTATCCTACAGTCCCAGGATATCATATGTATCCATGGACTTTAGTGTAGGATATGGTATAGGTTAGGTTGCATGTAGGAGTATTTTATTAAGAGGGGATGGGACACTCTAGGAATCCTAGGAATATTGACGGCATATCTGGACAACACTGCTCCCATTATTCACTGTGACGGATACGGGGACCGCCCTTTCACGTTGCGCGGTCCATTTTCACATTGATAGATGTAGATATTGTTGCTTCTCGAAGTCCATGGGCCAATGAGCACTTACCTTTGCATGTTAAAGCTTCTAATCTGGCTTTTAGTACTATCAAAATTAAAATTTCTCACAGCGAAGAACCCTTAAGGGGGGCCGCTCCCGCTATAATGGCCAACTGTTCATTCCCCGATGGTGGCCGCTATAGAAGGGTTCCACTGTATATGTATGAGAAAGGCCTTTGAAATTTAGGTCGCTAGGCTAACAAATACTACATGCATGTATACATGTTGCAATGGGTGTGTGCAGCAAATGTGTATGTTCACTTTTTTAATTTGCATCTGAGTTGTACAATTCTGGAATGATTTGTAGCATAATCCTGTCATTTAGCTGGAGCATTGTTCAATTACTGTGACTTTTGTGTTAGGCTGGACCACTGGATATGTTGAGTGATGAATTTTATACCAACAGACGAGATATGATTGAATCTTGATTGGAATGTATTCAAAACTCCATTCCAGAGGTAATGGTATACTTCATTATTAAATTGCCTCTACTAATAATAGTGTGAAAGAAATTGATATCATTATGTAATATCACAGGAGTTATCAGAGACTGTAGAGAAATGCTGGGAGAAAAACCATGGTAGAGTTTGTTTTGGAGCTGACTGGGATGTCTTGCCTTCTTTTCAGGATGCTAAGGTTGATATATAATAAAAACGTACATACATGTTTGCTGACAATACTGTATGACATCTCTGTATAATAACTATATATTACACAGGCCTCTAACCTTAATGTAGACGGAGAATACAAAATGTATACTTAATGTATTCTACTGAAGTAACAATCCTATTACAGTATGAATAAAAATTGGTTACATAAGCGTTATCTTTCGTTTCTTTTCATTTTATTTCGTTCGATACTATTTCCGCATAAATTGTGGGGAGCGGCCTTTGTGGAGGTCGCACGAACTTGGTTCGAAAGTGTGGCAGGGAAGCGACTGCCTACTAACAATGGTGCTTGAAAATTTGACAAATTTATGCTTTCAATGCTAAGTGACATCTGTTTCTTGTTTACAGTAAAACGGCACAAAAACAGATCGCACTGGTATGCCAAACACCGTTCAATTTCGTTAGTAATTGAAACAAAACGAAAAATTTTTGGACCCATTTTTTACAAACCTGTCCATGTAGTGTAAGAAATTTAGTATGTATGTATATTATACGTTAGGTCTGATGTATTCTTTATGTTTTCAGACTCTGGCAGTGTGTATGGGAGGAGAACTACTGAGTAGAGTGTGCAGTCATTTTGCCAGGTTTTACCGTCAGTCATGTGGTGGACTACCTGACCTGACTCTCTGGAACCCCACCACTGCCTCCTGCAAAGTTTATTTGGTCATTATACATCATACACTTTTTCGTACGTAAACTTACATAGTGGTTTTGTAATAATAACTGGCTTAAAGGCGCTATCTATTCTATCCCGGTCCATGGTTGCTACGCTTTTTCTGCTTGCCACACGTCCATGTGGTGGTGCTCTGTGTGTGCTAATAATGTGCATGTGGTGAAAATTACGAGTTGTGCTTGTGGCACTATGTTGTAGTATAGAGCCTTAGAAGAAGAGGAACCAGTACTAAGTGAATTAATGTTTCCAATGGAGTCATAATTACTGTACCCATTTTCCAAAAGAAAATTGGTACAATAATTTGAAGACTGATAAGGGGTTAAGTTCTATAAGGAAAAGTAATTTTGGTGGAGAGAAATTAATAGGATTATCCATAGCTGAAAGATTATTTTGGTGACTCTATAATGTGCCTGTTCATCCATTGTACAGTTTGTGGAGGTGAAGGGACCAGGAGACAGACTGTTCAACAAACAGATTGTCTGGCTCTCAAGACTAGCCTCCTGGGGTTGTCTTGTGGAGGTCTGTAGGGTCAAAGGTCAGCTAGCCTTGTGCCCTGTCACTTACAATGTTCAGTTTTCAGCCTTATTCCAAAGGTTTATACACTTTGCCAAATAAAACGTTCACAGCAACAATGTATTGTACAAGATATGTAGTCTTGAATTACAGTCCTTTCATAAGTAGTATTGTTAGCTGCCAACTTCATTTTTGTGATTATATGTAGTAGCCCTATTAGTTTCAGATAAGACTTCCATTAGGCATCACATTCTTACATGTATGTATTAGGCATCACATTGACTACTATAATACTACTCTTTAACAATCTCTGAATTACAGCAAAATCATTGTGAAAACACATTGTTGACTGCATGTGCCGACATTTCATTGTGTTTGTAGCAGAATTATGGGATTGTAATTATGAACCTGGACTACCATGTGAATATAACTTTCTATTAGAAACAAATTTTTATGTAATTTATTATTATCATGCATCCATGCAAATACTCAGCTTTATGAATTAGCACAGCATCTTTGGTGGTTTCACTATCCCGGCTAGTTTCTCCGTGCTGAGTGAGCACATTATACTGTGCTAAGCAAAGTCTTTGTAGGAACATCCCCTTTGCCTTGCCTAGTGTTGTTTTGTGTTGTAATGGGTATGTAGTTTACTTGTCTGTTATGCACTTGCCTTGTGTTGTTTGTTTCTACACTTACTTCTTCACGCCATGTCATCGCATGAATGATGTCCATTGTTGTTGTTATTGGTAAAAATAATAACAGTATACACATTGAGGAGTGAATAATGATAATTATTAGCAGTTTCAGAGGGATGATTGTGGAGGAAGGAAACAAGCCACTCTGAATGGATGGAGATTATGAGAAGATGTCTCTCTAGTCACCATCTCTGATATCATCTTTCCTACCACTGGACTCAATTTGAACCCATGACCTGACAATGGCAGTTAGCTTGGAATCATATAACTATGGAACTCTGTGCTTTTGATGGCGAATCTCACATTGTAGCAGGCATGCAACCAGCAATAACAGAATATTATGCAGGTTCTGGTGGGCACTGGAGCAGGTGTTCAACTCAGCACATACATATGTACTTATATTGGCCAACAATTGACTGTAAATATGTATTTTGTTTACTACACTGTATACATACTACTATGAGTGTGCATTCAACAATTTATCACGCTATAGAGCTTAAAGCTTGACAACTGCCTGCTCTAAGAATGAATGTGGAACACCGACAATGAAAAACACACTGTTTCTACTGTGTAAGTAGAAGTACATACAACAGGACACTAAGAAGTTATTACACGTACATAACAAATGCAGATAAGTGTTTCATGGTCACTCCAAATTATCCGAGTGTGAATGGAATGTGACATAGAACGGATCACCTACATAAATGCCCCACATACTATATACATATTATTTGTATGTTCATTCGTACTCTTCCACTATGGCTTAACTATTAGGCTGGCATTTACTTATATAATATACATGACTAACAGAGAAATTACTATTAGTACTATTAGTACAAACCAGAAAATCCAGCAGCAATGATGATATTCCTGTAGAATGGATGTCTGTCTATGACTGGATCTTTATCAGGAGTAATCTGAAGTGAATATACAACATGTATTAATTTGGAGACAGGGATAACATGTGTTGCGACAAATGTTATTAATGCTAAAGAAACTCTTATAGACTAGTTAAAGCTAACTCTAGACTCTGGAAAGTGGACACTTATGCCGGTCCCAAACACCTTTTGCAATACATTTTTACCTCTGAAGAGCAAACACTCCTTCCTTCAAAAGCAGTGAACAGCTTTTCGCTACACAGCTCACTTCCAGAAAGCGGTGGACATGCGCTATTTAAACAAACACATCTGTAGAAAGCTGTACGACTTCGCCCTCCGCGCATCAAACGCTAAAGCTCCATTGCACTACATGAGCATTGCAATAATATACAGGCACACAGAGAGCCGAAAACTTCCTGCATATTTGTGGGTTACAGCCTAAACACTGCACAAGAGTGATAGTATACATAGCTAATGCTGTTGTAATTAATGTGCCTATAGCTGCACACTTCACAGTACTGGCCGAATATTTTCAACTCATACTTTTGTTTCTAATCTATGATCAAAATATTGTGCTCTTTGCTTTTAATTAACACTTCTGTTGTACGACAACACCCACAAAACTCATTTAAAGACATTTAGAGTAAAAAATAGGGCAAACTCCAAGGAGAGGACACACTCCGAAGAGAGGACAAAAGCCGTGATCCCAAAGTGTCCTCTCTCCAGATTTTTTACTGTACAACCAATGCCCTCATTACTGAGTAGTTGTTTGCTACATAAACAGAATGACCCCCAAGACAGTGAGAATGTTGGCCCTAAAGTGCCATTTGTTTCTAGTTTAGTCAACTCACGCAGTACATGCAGTATTCAGTTATGGCAGGACTGTCAGTGACTACTCCTCTGAAACTGTCAGAGATAAAGTGTTTCAGTGATTCTACTGTGGCTGGTCCTCCTACACTGTCTCTTGAGTCTGGACCTTCTATCATTGGTCCTCCGTGAGCACACACCTGGAACAGGAGGTACTAGGTTAACAAAATTATTTATCATAATTATATACAGCATTCCATGGCCTAGCAAAACATGTGTGCACTCCTCTCTTTTCCCCATCCACAATAACATACTGCTTGACCATTACTTCCTCTTTAGAACTCAGTGCAGATCACTAGCATTAAAATAATCACACTCATAACCTTAGTACAGCTGCACTGAGCAGGCATAAACTAACTTTATTTCAAGTGTGCTAAAATCATCTTCCATCCTTTGTTTTTTCTGGCTGATGCCCTGATCAGTGTCTTCTCAAGGAAAGCAGATCCCAAACTTGACACGAGGTAACCAGCATGAGAACAGAGGTGACTGTATAATGAGATATATACTACAATGTACATGTAATAGGAGAGTGACCCTGGGTACCCAGTCTTTGTTGGAGTACAAGTGTACATGACATTGTTGATAGAAGTAATGCTCTGATGTGAAGGAAGATAAATAATGAATGGACAAATTAAACAGAGTGTAGCATGGAAATCAGCACAATTCGATGCCACTGAAAGTAGCTAATGTTAAGCAATGTAGTGGGATATTTAACTTAAGAGGGAGACAGCCCATAGTGTATGGGATATACTCTACTAAGGAAGTTAATAACAAACCAAAGAGGCTATCAATATCACTGCCCAATCTCTGATATCTCCCACACTGCATATTTACTGTTGTAAACCACAGCCTCTGAACTACACATGTATGATGGAAAATATTGCAAAATATGTATGCAATGAGTAATGTAATGTTTTTACACATCACTGGAACTCAGAACACAACATCCCCAGTTCAAAGCCCTGAAGGAAGCAATTTTCACGCCTATTTTTCCACTCTGTTTTACCGTTCATAATGTTACATTACTGGCCATAAGAGTTACGATGGGCCAGGGGAGAGATCCTGGGTATTAGGTTGCTACCTCCTACCTTGAAGAGACCGGGGTACTCATGTATAGGTATTCCATAGAAATGTCTACTGCTATCATTAGAAATGTGACCAATGAAGACAGGAAACTGATCCGGTAAGAACACTGCCGGGTCTGCCACTCTCCAGAAGTTTAATTCTGTCCTCACTACCTGTAAAATACATACAAAGGAAAGTATACCAACATGTAATCAACTCATGAAGCATAGTAAATACATACATTGCGTGTTAACCAGAGCCCTGGGGTTCTAAGACTACTCTTACACACTATGTAACAATATATAGGATATCATATTATTGTTTGCTCGTGGTACATTTGGAGTACCATAGCACAGCCAAAATGAGCCCCTATGGGGCATGTGTTGTATAGTCGGTTGATGAGCAGCATACAGAAAAATTTGCAGTTTGAGCCACTAGGCTGGCTTGCTACACTCACAACAGTGCACAAAACAGACATCACTAATAATTTCGGCCAGGCAGAAACAAAAGCTAATACATTCAACTTTATGAAATTTGTTCTTCTATGTGCTAGTACTAGACATACAACCTATCAAACAAATAACAGTGTATCTAGCAGAGTAACTCTACTCCTACAACTACATACAGATCAATGATATTCATGATCAACTGGTACACTATAACTCTCTTCCTAATAAGAGCAATATCAAAACCTATCTTACCAATCCCACGTCAGTGGGACATGCAAGTTTTAACCCCTTAATTGGTGTGCACTTTGATGTAACTACATAGTTTGCCATCCACAATCCCATGAATCAATCATCAATCTAATTTCCTTGCACAAACCTTCACTTGGCCACAAACAAGCTCTAGTTTGCATGGCAACACAATTAAGCATTTACAGTTATAGTGTACAGAGCAACTAATGAAATGAAAATCACCACAAGTGCAAACTCTTGGCATAGACAGTGGATATATTGGGCTTGGTTTATGCTGCCTTCAGAAAACCATTATGCAAGAACAACCGAGTAGGATATTACGGAGAATAATAAACCATGCCCTGTGTATAATAAGAGCGGTAGTATAAATCATTCTACATTGTAATTACATAGGCCTAGTAGATGAATTGAACCGGGAATGCTCTCACATGTGCCTTGCATACTATATAAGGCAAAAAAGTGTTTTTTTGTTTGACAGCATGAAATTTTATTGACTTACACATACTCTATTGTAATACTGACCTGTCAGAGGTGGGGGTGAGAGGAAGATTGACATCAATTGTAAAATTGAATGTTATAATACTCAGTCGAAAATCAGGACTAGATATTAACAAACAAGAAACATGAAAATATCAATAATAAGACCACAAACTATTATACATACAGGCTAATAGACGTAATTTGGTTAAATAATATGTGGTGTACAATAATATTATGTGGAAGGCATTATAAAACAAAAAAAGGCTAAATAAAGTGTTGAATGGGGACACCAATCACAAAAATAGACTACCCATTTACTTAAAAATTAATTAAAGTCTGCACACAGATTATGTCCTCAAAACGAGAGGTAGTAACTTACTTGATGAATTTTCTGGCAACTGCCTCAATGAAAGGTACGATTGACATTTGATAGTGATCTCTCAAACTCAAAGACCTGGGATGAGTGACAATCAAGCGGTAAGAGCTTCATCGACAGTTAACTATCGTGTGCCCATTGTAGTATTTGGAGGGGCCAGACGTTGCAGGGGGTGTCCCTCGGAGGTTAATATACCATCACGTGACCAGTCCGTGCAGGTCACTCATGGTTGTTATAAATGAGTGGGACTCACGGAGTCCCATCCTGACATGTCACGTAACAGGACCTATTACGTCAAGGGCTCTATGTTCCTGTCACGTGACCCTCATGTGGACAATTTGCGGGACACCCCCACGGCATGCTTCTTTGGGGGAGGATGATTACGAGCCCCCTATGGGGCGAGACCACCCAAGGGAGCAGCCATCTCATGGGTGCTTTCCCCCAAAGAGGTGTATATAATTATAGTGTTTGACTTATTCTCAATTAATTTTATTTATTTATTTATATTTATTATTTATTTATTTTATATATCTATTATAATAACTCTCTTTTTTCTTTTTTTTTAAAAAATGTTTTACACTTTGATTATACCACTTAACCGATGCATGAATGGGTAAACTGTCAAGGGTTTGATCTACTGGTGTCTCCTCTGGGCTGCCATTGCTGGTGCAACGGCTGCCAGACTCTCCTGGGGGATTGTTACATATTGGAGGAATGCTGAGCTTTGCCAGTGGCCTAGTAGCTGAATTGTTGAATCCTCCACTCCTGTAAGGGCGGCCGCAGTCGTCGCCCCGATCCGAAAACTGTGTCCTGTGTAATGGGCTGTCGGGTAGCCTAGGGATTGGAGAAGATCCCGGATCTGGGATATGAACTCCTGTTTGAGCAGTGGACACGATGTGGACTTTAGGAAGAATGGGCCACTCTTGCTGCCCCTTAGTGCAACATAGTTTAGCACCGCTGACACCAGGCACATCTCACAGCCCGTCTTACTGATAACAACATCCATTCCCTGGCCGACTTGGTCCGTCTTTGATTGGCGAAGATGGAACTTCAGCATGTTTGGGTTCTGCCGATCGTCCACTGCCATATCACCCCAGGAGAGGTGAATCCTTGGGTTGTAGGCTGCTTGCGAAGTCAGTAGCAATTCCCCCATCCGAAAGAACCCAAAGAATGCCGTACAGCAGACGGCCCTTAGCACCTTGCTTTCAGGATTAGCTGACCGTGTTAGCTCTTCTTTTAACCTGCGGAGGATTGTGGGCGTGACTGGTAGTCGTGACCTCAGCTGCTGACCCCGGTTCAAGCGGATACGATGAATCCCGGCCAGGACCCTCTTCAGGACTGGCAGAGATGAGCTGTCCTACGGGTCTGGTAATCCTAGTGACAGCTGGGTATTCCTGACTGCTGCCAGGTAGGATTTTACAGTCTGTGGTGCTAAACCGTTGTCTGCTAGGAATGCTGCAAGTGAACATAATAGCAATTCCGTGACCCGGAAGGGGTCCCTAACTTGATACCATTTGCTGAAATTCTTAAATTTTCTCATGGCTGAGTCATAGGTCTGTCTTGTGGTGGGTGCCAACCCTTCCTGGAAGTACTGCTGAACAGCTAGTGCCAGTGCGGAGATGTCCAATCGATGGTCCGATCCAGCATCAGCGACAGTAGGAGTTCGGGTACGGCAGCCGGAGTGGGGGCGGCGTGAGGAACCTTGGATAGAAATGATGAGAGTTTATTCCTAGATAAGTCATCGGCTAAGTGATTAGCTGTGATTGATATATATTCAGGGGATAGAATGAACCCGTGGGATGCCTCTATGAACGTTAGTGTATGCAGCATGTGCATTATGTGTTGTTCACGGCTCAACCGTGCCCGTAGACTTGCAATCACCGCCTGGTTGTCACACAAGCATAAGACGTGTTGACCTCCCCACTTGTGGCCCCAAATTGTGGCTACCAGTATTATCGGGAGGAGTTCTTTGACCATAATCTGTAGGGGGGCCGAGCAATGATCCCACCTAACCTGGAAGCATTCATTCGTGTACCACGCTCCACAAACCCATGTGCCCGAGGCATCTGAGGCCATCCATAGTCGGGGCCGGCCTCCAGGAGGGGGAAGGAAAGAGACTCCATTCCAGGTGGCAACGAACGTGCTCCACCATAGTAGGTCCGAGCGGAAAGCTCGGTTTAAACGTATCAGGTGGGGTCGAGAGCAACTCTGCGGCAGACCCTGTAGGAGATCCAGTATCTGTCGAAGAAAGGATCAGCCGGGGCGAATCACCCTACATGCGTGATTAAGTGTACCTACGAGGGATTCAAGCTCATGTCTCTCACAAGCTCTCCGGTCCCCCCACTCTTTAAGGAGGGTCTGTAGTCTGACTAGCTTGTCTTGTGGTAGACGCAGCTGAAAGGCCTGTGTGTCTATTTTGATCCCTAGAAAGGTAAGACACGTGGTGGGGCCGTCACATTTATGAGCTGCCGGAGGGACCCTGAGGTGTGCACAAACAGCGTCCAGTATCCTGAGAGCCTCCCCACTTTCTAGTGATGCGGGTGGGCCTATCACGATAAAGTTGTCTAAGTAATGGAACACATGCCTAGTACCCCTCGAGCGAAGGCACCATTCAAGTGCATAGGCCACAGCATTGAAGATTTTTGGGGCCGATCAGAGCCCGAATGGTAGCATAAGGTCTATGTAGTATTTATCGTCCCACGTCATGGCCTGGAGGTGCCGGTCGCTGGGATGGACTGGTATTAGACGATAGGCAGATTCGATATTGATCTTCGCCAGTATTGCACCCTTGGGGTAGCTTGCCACGATCGCGGCTACCTGATCTACTGATGTGTAGGTCAGTGAGCAGTGTGCGGAATCGATTCCGTCATTGACGCTACGTCCTGTAGGGTGAGAAAGGTCTGTTATGAGCCGCCTCTTTCCCGTATTATGGCCCTTGGGGATCACACCAAATCTGTTGATATGTAATTTTGGTATCCGTTGTGCTTCTGCGGGTGAGAGTGGGCCCAGTATGCGGCTTAGTGAGCACTCTTTGGTCAGGTACTCGTGTATAACCTGCGGGTGCTCCAGTGCTGACAGCATGTTTCGAGCAGCTGATCTGAGAGGGGAAGGCCTCCTAAAACTGATTCGGAAGCTATCTCTGAGGCCTCGTAGCACGTATCGCATGAACGCTCTGTCAGGGTGCCACTCCAGGGCACTGGCCCAGGCCTCAGCTTGTAACGGCAAATTAATCTGACGGAGTTGGTGGGGTGTTGGCGGGCCTTGACTGTGGCAATAGTCTAGGCATAGCAGGTCTGCCGTGTAGGGATAGAGATGATGCACTATGAGAGATAAAAAACGTTTCATGAGTGCCATAAGGCCTGACGTTACATGTGCACAATAAGACCTTATTATAATGGGGTCAACCACATACATGGGTAGCAACCTAGTTCAATATCGGCTACACTCTAAATATCTATAAGAACCTATCCTAGCAATCTAGCATTGTTGGAGCCACTGGCTTCCCCTTATTTTTGCTGCAGGCCAGCTTGCCCTTTCACTGTGGCTCCGCTGTTGGTGCCTCTGGTGCATATGGATGGGGGCGGGTGGCATGACCCTGTAGCTGTGGGCAGCTTCTCGCGGGAGTCACCCGTGATGACATTGTCAGGGCCGTTTGACGATGCGAGCACTGCAGTGCTTGGTGTGTGCCACCACATTCCAGGCAAATGTGAAGAAATCTGCATCAGGTGAAACGACACCAATTATGATTGAAGTTCCGACAAATCTCTGTGGGTTTGTGTCCCGATGCTGCCGATAGGATCTGCTGCTGTGAGCTTGAAGGGATCTGCTGCTGTGTGTCTAGCTGAAACTGTGTTGGTAGAGCACCCTGCAACCAACCTACGAGTGGTGGGTTGGGGTTATGTGGGCAGTTGTGCCCAGCATGATCCTCTGAGAGACAGTGAGGGCATTGTTGCTGCTGCTTGGCCCGTCCGGTAAATGCTTGGCTATACAGGTGAGGGTTGGGGACGGACCAGTTCAGGTCCCTCTTTGCCAACATTTCCCGTCTGTACAGCCGATCATAGGCCACCCAGTTGGAGCCCTCGTACGTATGGGCGGCATGAAGTATAGACGCTTGGTACATCCAGAGTTCCGCCACCTTCTCTGGGAATCGAGCCGTTAGTACTGCTGCCATTCTGGCGTAGCATTCGAGTCACGAGCGGATATTGGTAACAGGTGGTTCTCCCTTGGCGATGGCCTTGGGGGCCGTCTGATGCTGGCTGGTCATCCGGCCATATGTCCGCCCTCAATTCAGCCATTTCAACGAATTCAAACGACAATATTTTCCTCACTATCTTGGGCGGGAGTGCAGCGGCCGGGTTTTACGGCCCGGGAATGTGTAGGGTGTCCGGGCCTGATGGTATGGTCTTCCTTGCATCCACTGCGACACTGGCTGAGAGGTCTAGGGACAAGTGAGTGGAGTCCCCGCCTGGCGTGAAGGTGGGTAGGTCTGGCAGGGCGGCGGGGTCTGGTATACCCCCAAGAGTGTGATGAATGATCCCTGCGTGGGAAGATGGCAGTAAGTTACCATGTCTGCTGCCCTGACATTGCAGGTGCGGGCTGCCTGGCCCTCCCAGGTACATCGGAGCCCCCTCGGTCAGTGGGGGCGCGGCACCCCGTTCCAGCCTTATTATGCGCGTCCAAGGCGGCCCGTGCGCGGCGGTTAAGTGTGCCAGCGGGCCTACTGCGCGTGCGCGGCTGCCCTGGTGTCTGGGCATGCGCGAGGGGCGGTGCCACGTGCCTGCGCGCGCTCGCGGCGGCGCCCGTGCCTAGAGCTAGAGCTCTGTAGCGGCCGGCCTGTGCGGCTCGCCTGGCCCGTCGCGACACTGCGGTGTGGTGGTCCGCCGCCGGTCGATCGCCATCCAGCTGTGAGAGGCGCTTTGGCCTTGCGGGGGGTAGCTAGGTGGGGGATAGCGATGCGGTCCAGCGTACGAGTGGACCCGTACTCTCCAGCTTAGAGATAGACTGCTTTACGGCCCGGATTTCTATTTTAGGCTAACCTGTTAGCGAACTAGCGCCAGCCGTCCCGGCTCCGTCTGCAGCTCGGCCTATCTGTGCGTCTGTAGTCGATGCTCTATGGTCCGTGCCGTCCGAGTCATCGGTAGTGCGCGCCGTGACTTTCCGGATGATCTCTCTGAGACTAGCCACCTCCTCCGCCGAGAGGTGAGTGGGGTCTGGATTCTCGGTTATTGCCGCGTCGTGATCGGCGTCCGTCGCCATTGACCGTGCGGTAGATGTATGTTTCCTTCCACTCCACGTCAGATATGTTGTTATGGCTGGCTGGGACCGAAAAGTTACCATCTTTCATGTAATGTTTACTAGGAATACTTATGCGTATCCGTGCCTCGCGCCGTCAAGCTACGCGGAGACGCGCGCGATGCGGATTATGAGTGTA
>JAODVQ020157050.1:0-15119 GCA_025400075.2 Phenganax stokvisi
AAGAAGGTAACTAGTCTTTCCACAACAAGTAGACCCAACTATAATCATATTAAACTGATCTTTTTTCACTTAATGTCTCTGGAGGTGTAAAACTTTTTGAATTTCTTGAAAAATCTTTTAAGATTCTTAAGTTTCAATTGTTGGTCCTTTTGTGATTGTGATTCTTTTGTTTGACATCCCTTGTTATTTAGTGTATTATCACTTTTCTGTTCTGTTAATATTTTTGTTTACTATATGTTTACCCACAATGGCCCCACCCAATAAAACGCCTATTAATGGAACCCAGGGAGTAACGTACTCCAGGATAAGCTTTATATCATGACAAAATGGCTTATTTTCTGAAAGTGCCTTGCCTAATTTGGTAAAGTTATCAATCAACTCAAAATGATGCATAACAACAGAAAACTTCCCAATAATTGTATCAGTCAACATTCCATTCGTTTCATTCAGTTGAGTTCGTTGATAATCTTTATATATTTTTTCAAGTGTTTTCTCTGATGCTTTTTTAATATAAGCTACTGAATGTCTGATCCCTTTTGCGTCTGATAATTTTAAAAGCTCTTCACGTAAAGTTTGATCTTGTTGCTCATTCATCTATTATATAAGTTAAAGCCTTTCTGTTCTTATTCTTTAATTTTACTATATTCAAACACACAATCAGACTCAATAAAAGTTCTATTGCAAAGATTAACTTGAGGAGTCTCACCTGTCATTTCTCTATAAATTGTTCTAGATCTGCTATTTGTATTAAAAGCTAGTAATTCTATTATATTTTTCTTGATCGTCGCTTTTTCTGCTTATACGTCTTTTAAAAGTTTCTTTTTGTGTTTTAGCTCCTTGTGATACTAGGTGTCTTGTTTTTTTATCAGAATTTCTCACAGTAATATAATTCATAATAGAAGCATCATAGCTATAACCATTTGCTCTTAGTCTGCCAATTATCTTATTAGTAGCTCTACGTAAGTTTTGATAATTAATGTCCGCTTCTTTTTTCCACTCCTTAGTTATAGGTTTTCCATCATTTAGGATAGAGTCCACAAACTCATTTGCAGGAAATTTTAAATTTGGAAACATGCTTATCATCAAACAGAGTTCATGTTTTTTCACTAATAAATAATCAATGTACCCATATCCTATTATCTTATACTTATCTTGCTCTTCAAACTCACTCTCTAATTTTTAAAAATCTTTCTCAATTCGATTACAATAAATATTAATCTCTTCATAATACCCCTTATTCTTATGTATCAACCTGCTTTGGATAAAGTTCATCATACTAATCGTCTTCTCTATATTTGGATCTTGAAATATCTCACCTATTGTCTTATTCCAAAAGTTATTTTTCTCCATATACCCATCAATATCTTTAACGCCTCTTTTTGAGGTATATTTTCTAAGAACACATTTTTGTAAAACAGCTATAAATTCTTCCCACCTACTATATTCCCTTTCTCGCTTTAGATGAACTCTGTCTACATCATTATAAGAGAAGGCGTAGTTTAATTTTTCGACTCTTGTAAAACAATTTAAGCATACACTATAGCCTTTACGTTCAATAAGATTTTTAGAGAAACACCAATGGCACCAAGTAATAGCATATTTTTTACTAAACATTTTTCTTTGCCCTAAATCCTTAAAATAAAGATTTGTAGAGAGTATATCTCTTACTCTTGAATCTAGTTGTTGGTTTGCTATAGACGTCATGGTTCTCAATTAAAACTAGTTAAGTAAGGACCTTAGAGAAATCCTCTCATTTATTTATTAAAATGTAACTTTTCTGTTCACATTTTAAGTTTAATTTATTAAGGTAAAAGTTCAAATACATAGGAGCTTGTTTTTTATTAAGATAAAAGCTAGAATAGATAGGCACTCTCTTTTATTTAATAAAATGTAACTTTTCTTTTCGCCTTGCCTGGGGTGGGGGTGCATACCTCCAATAAGAGGGTCGATGATGGGGGTGCGTCAGAATCCACATAATACACACTACTAGTCTCCAATAGTTTTATTTTAGGTTCTTCAATCTTTGATAATGGATTATATAATCTCATAATTTTATTTTTCATCTGTGTATAAGCGTTGGAGACTTTTGTTTTTATAGGTTCTGGAACATAGTCCACAAACCAGTCATACTACTCATTCAACTTTTGCTTGATAGCTTGCTTCTTTGTTCTTGGAGGTGGTATAGGCCTTGGTGGTGTGTATTTTGTTAGCTTCAAAGGTTGAACACCAACGTCTTTTATAGGTTTATCTAGTAAGTGGCTCATTCTAGTTTGTGGTTTTGGAACCAGCCTTTGTCTCTTTTGTTGTATTAGTCTTGTTCTAGGTACTGGTGTGGGTCTTTGTTTTCTTCTATATTTATCTATGTACCCATTTATATAATTTGTAACAGCGCTTACAGTTTTGTCATCGTAGTCTTCTTTGTTTAGTGTATTCTCTAAAGTGTCTAGGTATTTGTTTATGTTCTTTGTTCCCCATCTTTCTATTTTTCTATCTAGTTTATGAAGTTCTTTAGTTACTTTTATAGGTATATTATTGTTTTGTGTATTTTCTTTGCTCAAAAGCTTCACCTGTCTTGGTTTTGGTGTAGGTTGTTGTTTAATTACTCTTGGTTTTGGTATAGTTCTTACTATCTTAGGACCTATAACTCTTTCTGTTGAGGATGATGGAAGAGTCATATTTATTGAGCCTAAAGGACATCCAGCCATGTTTGTATTTATTTGTGTATTTTGGAATCTACTTAAAGCAATTTTCACAGATGCATTAGCTCCAACTCTTGTTAATGTGTTGTCCATGTCTCTATAAGTGTGTGGTATGAATCAGTGGTGTATCTAGCAAAAAACTTTTGGTCACGCTATTGTGACACTAAAAATGAGGTGCCACAATGGTTGGCACCTCACATGAAAATTTTTGAAAATTTTGGCGCTCTAGAACGTCGGAAGCAGGCATTTTAGAGACTAATCTAGCTGTAATTATTCAACCAGTTTGCTCAATTAAAGCACTCCAGAAACTTATGAATATTTGTCATAAGTCCACAGAAAAGGAAGTAAAACATATTATTGCAAAAGACCCAGTTGCAAATATAGCATTTCATTTCCAACATGAATTTGATAACTAGTACATAACTAAGTACAGGACTGGCAAACTCAAGTGTATGGGAAGAATGCTTTTCTCTTCGGAGCGATGCCAGTGCAAGTATGAAAAGCACCAATATTAACAAAAAAATCTTACAGGTGAAATAGAAGATGCAGCTTGAGCAAAAAACTAAATCCAGCCTATGAGCTTACACAATGAACAAAATGGGCTAAAGGATACCCCTGTTGTACTTGAGCTTGGACACCATTGAGATGACCAGACAAAACAGAGGCAATATCATAACTTTGCCCAATCAGCTTTTCCATAACATTTTTATGCCGACTCAACTTATCTTTAACAATTAACAACTGCAGATATAGCAGTTGCAGTTCTGTCAGAACTAACATCTATAAATCCAAGCTATCTTTCTACAATATCTTTCCCATTATCCGGACGAATAATCACACTCACTTGCCCTGGTGGTAACATCAGTTGGCTCATCAACATTTTGCTCCAAAACCAGCAATTTTCTATCTCCTTGAAAATCTCATCCTCTATTATCATATCAAGACAATTAATCAGATCATTTTGAATACCTGGGGGGACTCCAGTAAACTGCCCACCCCCCATCAACCTAAATTCAGGAAGCCTACCATGCAACTGGCTGTCAAAAACAGAATCCACTTTGGCAAAACCTTATAGTAACTCCATTTGATTCATCATGCCCTCTGAATGCAAGCTATTGTCTAGAATAATATTTAACCGCTTCTGTTATGGTTTTTAACATTTCTCTGTTTTATTTTACCTCCTCATCATGACTTTCAATCTCTTCACGTCTAGCTTGTGACACGACAGAGTCCACACAAGGTCCAAAACCATAAGTCTTCCATGTGCCCGTGTGCAATTTTGTTTTCTCATGCTTCTTGCAGTCAGAAAGAAAGAAAGCTCTTCATATTTCTGAAGCCAGTCTGCGTCCATGATGTTGAAATTCCAGGTTGAAACAAAAGGCATGGCCAGTAAAACATTGCCTTCTTTTCCACACTACCGCAGAGCCAATCCTTTGCATACCAACTCGCCTGAAAGCTTCTTTCTCCACTAGTCGCTTGTACAAAATTTGGCATTGGTCGATGCCTTACAATTATATTTTGCTCGGCAGATTGCCATAGGTTATTTTAGCAAATCACGTACATCTGCTTTGGTAGGAACTAGCTGAAGCCATTGTAATGCAAATCAATACCACGTAAATCAGAAAGTTTGGTGTATTCAAGCGTGAATCACGAACGGAGACAAATCTCTCGAGGGCTCAAGTCATGCTCTTGAAAATGAGCATGACTAGACGTTGCAAAATAGCACATTTGAGCATGCTCAGATGCCGTTATCCAATCAGATTGCGCGTACTTCTACTATAATATAATATTACATGGTCATGCTGAATTCTGAGGGCATGACTAGAACCACATAAGGCTTGCAACTAGCTCTGCACATATGATTATAGCTAGGTAACCTGTGAAATATACAAAATGTTGCCTAAAACGATGTAATTTGGGGCGAAAATCTCATTTAATGTTGGGAAACATCCCCAAAATGACCACAAAACTCAGAAATATCGTCAAATAAATGAGAGAAAGTTTTACGAAATTAAACAGGTTGAGTTACAGTTTTTGAGGAAAGAAATCTGTTATTTTTGGGAAAACTTTTGGTCATGCTGAGCGTGACCAGCATGACCGCTAGATACACCACTGGTATGAATTGAGTTTGTTGTGTGCCAGGTTTCAACTCCTCATGCATGTCTGGTTTTGAAAAGAACTCCTTTTTTGATGGTGGTCCAAATGGTCTGCCAGATAATGTTTCCTCACCTTTAATTATTCCACGCTTGGGCTTTTGAATTTCAAATGCAACTGGTTTCTTTTTATCTTGATGTTCTAGCCAATCTTTGGACACTTTTTTGTTTGGTCTCTTCAACGCTGCTGTAAGGTTAACTTTAGGTTTCGTGTTGGATAAGCCTCCATAAGAACGCTTCTTGTCCGCTTCACTCTTTTTCATGGAGCTCATTTTATTATTAGGATTTTTTGTTTGATTTTGTGTGTTCATGTTTTGTTCTCTACTTATATATGCTGAATTAATCACCCGATTCCCTTGGGGATTCCTTGACTTATTATGCAAATGATGTGTATTCGTTTAAACACGTTTAAACATGTTTGATGATGTCATCATAATGGAATGTGCTTCAATCGCCTTTCCCACACTACTGTACACCAATATCAACCAATGTAAAACAATAATTAATATTTTTGTCAACACTCTAACAGATAATCCATTAGGACTTTTTATGTAAATAAGATGAATTTGTTCTGTACCAGATTATTATGCAATTCATAAACAATTGGTTGCAGGTGATGCAATGGAACAATATTAAGAAAGTGTTAATAGTCACACATATTAACACATGAAATTACTTTGATATTATTGCATTGGACAATGGTCAACCAATAGCACACACACTATTTTATTATGATTACTTATTCACATCACATCCCTTATTGGAAAGGACCTCTACAAGTTGACTGTCAACAGATTTTGTCAGTTTTTCCACTTCATTGTCTCCAATAATTCATCTTTTGAGGTATATTGCTGACCACCGCTGTAAACTACACGTTTTAAGATGCTCCAAGAATTTTCAACAGGATTAAGATCTGGAGATGCTGGTGGCCATATCATTAACTTCTCATCTTTGAAGCCAAACTTTGCCAGGATAGAAATCGTATAACGTACAGCATGTGATGGTGTGTTGTCCTACATGAAAATTATCTTCTTTTTGAAAGGTGCAGGATGCTGCTTACGATACCAAGGAATAAAGTTATCTTGCAAAAATTTTGTATATGCCTGGGCATCCATTTTCAGGCCATCTGGCATGCAAAATGGCCCAACAACAACCTTGCCAATTAATCCAGCCCAAAACATCACGCTGCCTCCACCTTGCTGCGTACTATTCACAAGCCAACCTCTGCATGACCCATTGGGCCCATCTAAAGTTTCTCTGCATTCATCCATGAAAAGTGCAGGGTTGAAATCTCTTTTCGTATACTGCCTAGCCCATTCAACTCGCTTGGCCTTGTGTCTGGTAGTCAAAGGTGGATGAATATTCGGCTTTACAACCTTGGCAATGGCGTGAGGTTCTGGGGATTTCACCTACTCCTGCCTTCCCAAATAACTTTTTGCTTGTTAGTAAAGGGTGTTTAGCAGCCTCTTGCTTTATGGCAGATACTTGGTGTCTTGACAATTTTTGCTGCACACCTTTGTCACTTCTTTTTCTTTTATGGTTTACATTTTATAGAAATTGTTTGATAGTTCTGTTATCACAGGTTAATTCCTTTGATATTTCAAGGGTATTTCTTCCTTCTGCAAGGCAAGAGATTATTTTTTTCTTTTCTTCTTCTGTAAGGTTTATCTGCTTGCCCATGTTCATAAATTTTGAGCACAATTAGTCAAGTTGCATAATAATCTAGTACAGAACAAATGCAATTATTTGCATAAAAAGTCCTAATGGGTTCTCTATTAGAGTGTTGAGAAAAATATTTATGTGTCATGTCTCCTGAAGTGTAATGAATAACCTATGAAAGTTTCACATGTTTAGCATAAATAATTGATGAAATATTACAAAAAAACCGATTTGCATAATATTTTGGAACATACTGTAGTGCCTCTGATATGCCATCACATGTCTCCCTGATCATGTTTGAAACTGTTGATTGGTCAACATGAAATGCAAATGATTGTGATTGTTGTTTATCCCCACAGCCAAGATAATGCAATGTCAAAATCAGTGGTTCTTCAGCAGATATTGTATTTCTAGAACGACATGCTTTTTTAGTAATTTACGATCCAACCAACTGTAGTAAGTTTTCTAGCTTTTCTGGTGACATTCAAATAAACCTGAAACAATGGTAAGGCTGTAGTTTTTTACACAATACTGAAAACCAACGAAATAGTTTGTAAAATACGGCATTGTATTCTTGAGCTGACAAATACCTGTAAAAGTATTCTCCTCAATCTTGTAAACCATGGTTGTGAACTAAAGTATGGTAAAACCCTTGCCGCTCTCTCCAGAATCTGTTTTATTTTTGTATATGCCTTTGTCTTTGAAAGAAAAGCAACATGAGCAAATAAGATTGCAACAAAAATTGTGCTCATTCACAGCCGTCATTTTGTTTTTAAAATTCACACATATTATTTGCACCAGCATTGGGAAATCCCACTGAGGGAGATTCCCATTAGTGTTTTTGACAGTTGCGACAAATGAAAACAAGTTTGTCACAAACGTCATGACAAACAGTTTTATTTCATTACTGGTGACGTCGTGATGAAGTCACATGAGATAGCACACATCTGCTCACATTAGTGTACGTTAGATTCTGCTTCACATCAGATGACAAATTTTATGTGGTAAAGTGTACCACAATTTACACCAGATTAAGCATAAAATTAACGTAGTGTTTGTGTGTCACACAAGAGACCCTCTTGTGTGCACTACACGAGTTACAACAGGAAAGATAAACATGTCTGAGGCGGTGAATCACCTAATATCGAACAAATGAATGTGGACACAGCAAACGTCAAGGACGACACGGCTGTATTAGAAAAAGAATTACTCATTGAAACCCAGACGGTTGATAACGATCCTGTTCTCACCTATTTAGAAGTTATGCATGGCGATATGAAAAATTTCCAATCACGTCTTGAATGCCTTGAAACGGCCCATGGCAGTTCAAGCAAGCTCTATGCAGGCAAACATAATGCCGAATTGGCGCCAAAAAGTACTGGTCGCAAATGGAAGGCTAGAGCCCTTCACCAAGGAAAAGACAATGTAAATGAGCATCTAGCTGCCATGCTTAACAAGCGTTGGGCAGCCAAACTACCAGACAAGAAGCTAGCTGAGAAACTAGATTCTATTTAATGACCAGTATGGTGGCCCACAGCTGCCACTAATATTTTTGCGAACATTTTATAAAAACAGTAAGATTTTAGTTACTAAAAAAAATGCATTTTAAAAATAAATAAATACTAAATTAAAACTAAGAAAGATTTTATCTTAAAATGAAAAAGTATATTAATTGAAATAGAAATAAATTGAATTCAAAATGAAATTTAAAAAAGTTATTGGCCCAGCATTGCCACTACCATGATGCTTTGCGAGTAGATGGTGGCGAAGCGTGGGAATTTGACAGCATGCACAACACTTGTATGTCAAGACGATCAGGTTGGGAAAGAAGGAATGGAAGGATTTTGCGGTGAAAATGACCGCAAAGCAAACAGAAAAAGCGAAAAACAGGAGTGGTAAAGCCGTAGCAGCGAAGGACGAGATAATTGTGCAAAGAACGAGTTCGGATGTTAGCGGCAAGGCACAAAAATACAGTCGAATTGGACCAAGGGTGTTTGTTCCTTTTGAGAAATATAACAGTGAACTCAACCTGACTAATATTAAAGATGCATGCCAAAAGTACTTTCAGAATCGTATCGAAAAGGGCATGGTGTGTGATGTTCTAGCAGGAGAACAAGGACCATCATGCAGGAAAATCGAACACATTCCAGACATGAAGGTCTTCTACGTCAGATTCGTCAAGCAGTATGATCTTGTTGACCTGGATAAAGGGCATGATGAAGAAGACGATGACGAAGATTCTCAGGTTTGTTTTTATTTTAATGAAATTACTAACCATTAAATGCAAAGATTAAATAGTCACAACTCGTTTGGTTGCTTTTATATTTAAATCATCCAAATGGTGTTCTCAATCAACTCCATCCACAATATATACTTTTCCCCTAGTGGTTAAAATGCAGAAGAATTGGAAACAATAGCCCTCCAATTGCACCACGTCTACCAATATATCATTCCTTGACCCCAAGTATAAACCATCCATCAGAACATTATCCAAAAAGCTTATCTGTACTCAACATGCTGAAGCTAGGGAAGGTGATCTCAAAACGTTCTGTGGATGTTGTGACACTTTCGAGCTTCAACTTGACTAATATGGAATGGGTTCAAGAAACAAAAATCAGTGGATCTTCGGGTTGAAGAAAAGCCTTTTGGAAGTGGCAGGTTTTGCAATGCGTACAACAAGCAAGTTGCAAGGGTTTAACAATAACACCTTGGTGGTGAAGAAGTTTCTCCCTATAGCTATTGAGGGGTTTAAAACTTTGGGGAAAAACACAGAGGATCAGACGCAGAAGGCTGTTCAGATGCATAATCTATCTAGAAATTTTTCATTGCAACTACAAAGGCAGATTGCTGATGAAAATTTTACTGCATTTGGCAGTTCATTTAAATATGGGAAGATTTTCTTTGGTAAGTCTGACAATGGAGAATGCTTTACATTGGAGGAATTTATCGATGGAGACTTCATCAAGTACATCAACAACAACGGTGATATATGCCAAAAGGATGATGATATTGGTAAGAAGGCAGAGTGTTTTGCACACTTTACGTATGAAAAGTCGCAAGGGAAGCTTATAGTTCTCGACCTGCAAGGCTCCAGCTACAGTTTATACGATCCAGAAATAGCAACACTGGAAATGACAAATGAGGATGGAACAGTTAGATTTTGCAATGGCAACGTAGCTGAAGAAGCTATGAAATTTTTTTTCACTGGGCACGCATGCAATTTTTATTGTAAATTACTAAAGCTAAAATTACGGGCAGATGTATAACAAGATGAATGTCTCTAACCTGACAATGGCAACATTTATGAACAACTATTGGGAACAACTTGTGTTATGAGTTATTAGTTGTGCTATGAGATATTAGTTGTGTTATAAGTCGATATGTGAATGGAAGAAGAGAATGTTTCCATCAATGTATATATACAGCTATTCAAAAGAAGTTGTCCCTCAAAAATCTTAAACCTTAAGCATGCATGGGATGATGAGTATTGCTTGTTTAGAGCCTTAGGTTGAACAACTTAGCTTAGTGAACAAGTGCCTCTACATCCTAAGCGTTTACCATATGCTTTGGTATTGTTGCAATGCAGGTATACTGGGTTTTATACTTTAAATCGGAAATTACCTACCCTACCATATACACTGCATATTCAATGTTCAAGATGTTATATTTTTACAAGAAAACACTTTAGAATTAGCTGTCTATGCACATACATACATACACAAGCTGGTATAATTGTACATAGTCAAGCATTTGAATTCCTCAGATTCTGTTTCAAGTAAAGAAATACGTCCTTGCATTTATCTGGTTTGATGTTTTTTCGATCAGCCACAGGTATGATCTGCTCACATTCAGCTCGAAATTCAGGCGTGAGAAAATCATCTGGGACTTGAAGAACACCAGAATGTTCTGTTACTTTTTGGAGCTGTTCTTCAGTAACAGGAATCCCTAATATTAAACATAACATGTAAAATATTACACATCTTTGTAATACATATCAACAGCATAAAAATTCCTGTTGATTGATAACTAATGACTCTGACGTAACTCTTTCAAAAATTCAACAGCTACACAATAAAGACTTCTCTGATGTTAAAGTAAAAATTAAACAAACCTATGTTGTATTGGGCTTTAATGAGTTCAAACATACCACATTGTTCTAGCCCATAATGTGCTGGAAAATTGTAAATATGGTTAGGGATTCCATCAGGCAGAGCAGTGTCTCTTTGTATGGGGCGCGGTTTGTAAAAAAAATATTTATAGTCTAATCTATGTATTTCTACATTATTTAATCTTGCATGACGATGTTTGCAATAAAGTGTTGTTATTTATTGTACAATATTTGCGATTTAAAGAATCACAAATGCTATGCCATAAATTGCATGTGCAATATGTTAAATCGCAAGTGCGATATATTGAATTGCGAGTGCGACAGCGATTACATTGTCCAGCGGAATCAAAGTAATTTCAGTGCAGCGGTATATATTTTGAATATTATTGGCGGGAATTTCCGCACCACTACAAGCCAACATGGCTGACACCCAGGGATGGATAAAAGACAATTTTTTCAAAAATTTTTTTTTCTTTTTTCTTTTATTCATTAAAAGACAATAAAAGACAAAAACATGAAACAATATACTTTTTTCACATTTACATATTGTTGATTTGTAGGTAGTGACTTATAGTTTTTGTTTTGTGCTATCAGATAAAGAAAAAAGAAAAAATTTTGAAAAAATTGTCTTTTATCCATCCCTGCTGATAAACTGTAAATATTAAATAACGTACTGCATATAAAGCTTTTAAATAAGTTGTTTAACTCAACTATAAATATCGATGAACATTAGAAGATGCTTAGAATGCATTGCATTCTATCGTAGAGTGATCAAGTTTAAATATTAGCAAAAATGCATCTATTTTCTGTTATCTTAAAGTGTGGAAATATCCATTGAGTCAACGCTGCTACAGTCACTGTCGTAATCGAATAAGTCCATGCCATTGATCTGTACCGTATTTGTCTTGATGAATACAAGCTTCTTTACTTTTTCTGGGTTCAAACGGTTTTGCAACTTGGTATGAATGAAACCAAAGGTGGAAAAACTGCGTTCACTTGCTGCACTTGAGGCTGCCATGGAAAACACACGTGTGGCCAAGTCTTGCAATAATGGCCAATCGGTCCCATCGGCCTTCCACCACTGAAGAACTGTTTTAGATTCACCAATGAGTTTGAAGCGGAACGTGTCTTGCTGTCGTTCTCTTAGAGCCTCGATTCGAAAAGCTGTATATTCTTGGGCCAGTTGCTCCTGTCTTTCTTTGTTGGTTGTCCCATCTTTCATTGGAAAGTTGTACACGAAATCTTCTATCTCATTGTGCAATGGCCGTGTCATACCATCGCCCAAATAACGAGGGTCTAACAGGTAATATACACCATGTGCGTCCCCGTACATGAAGTTGAACCTGTTACGCACCAGCTGAACCAGAAGTTCTTTCTTCTCTGAACTAACATTGCTCATGCTGCGCATTTTTTCTTCCAAGACCAGAAAGGCGTTGTATACATCTGAACACGGAATTGCATCACTTTGAAACATTGTAATATACAGCTCAATAGGCTCCAAAATACGAATACATTCATCAAGATTTCGAACAAAACCTGGATCCATAATGATTGCTCGGATTGCTGCTCGTTTTTCCTTCTGTTTGGCGCCACCAGCAGTGATGAAATTTCGTGCAGATACAATATGACTCAGGATGCTGTCTGCAGCTCGCAGTGATTTAAAGCACCCAATTAAGGTACCCCAACGTGTTGGTGCTGGTTGCACTAGGGTCCTCAACTTGGCTGCATCAAGGGCTTTCTTTAGCTTGGCTTTTGGAGCATGGTGGTTATGAAAGAAAGTAACGACATCCTTGCAATCAATAGAAAACAGTTGCAAGTCTTCGAACAGGTTAGTTGCTGGATCACAATTAGGACCATCACCAGCTGATTCTGCCTTCTTACTGCTAAAAATATCTTTGACTAACAGGTGAAGCCCGTGTGAAGCACAACCATGAAAGAACAGTGAAGGGTATCTCTGTTCCAGCTCACGCCACACCTTCTTGTTCGTTGCAGTATTGTCAGTGACAGCCCCAACCACATTGTTATGGAGACTGTCTATAACTCGTATTAAATCTTTGGAAAGCCAGTCAGCATCATGTCCTTGTTCCTCAGTGTAAACTCCTTCCAAAAACAAAGAGTTGTTAGGAGACACAGCCATATAATTGATGACTGGTTCATTGGATGTATTTGACCATGCATCTGATGTTATGCAGACGTAGTTGCCATCACCTGAGAGCTGCTTATCTACTTGAGACTTAACCTTTCCATAACACTCTTGGAGGAGGCCACCAGGACTGTCATCTGCAAGCTGTTTGCGCGTTGGTAGTTTGGCATGAGGTCTTGCTATTTGGATTGCCCGCAGAAGAAATGGGTCATCAACTCTCTGAAAACTTGTTCCAGTGTTATAGAAATGCATGGCTATTTCTTGGTTAAACTTTTTCTGTTCAGATGGTTTGAACAGAGGCACTGCAAATGATCTTGCTGATGGTTGGAAGTGCAGTTCGTTTCTACCCTTGCTTGATGAAGAGGACTGAGACGATGAAGAGACATCTTTTGACTTTTTACCATTTTTATCATTCCACCAGTCAGGTCGATCAGCTACAGCAGTATCGAACATAATCCTCTTGAATGGCTTGCATTTCTTCAGATGATTTTTCACAGCTAAGGTTTTGTGGTGGTGCCTGACTGATTGTTTACAGTGCTTACACACTGCATGGTTTGGCATTGAATGGGAGTGCACATCGGGGTTAGTAAAAGCGTAACCCCAAACAGAATGAACAGGAGCACCTCGTCTTGACTGGTTTACAGCAGTCTCATTGTTTTCCACAAGTTTAATGACTTCAGTCACCCGGTTTTCTTGAGTCAAAGGAGCTACATCACTGTGTCTGCAACAAACACAGTATAAAACTATAAATATGCTAAATAAAGTAAATAACGGTGACTTAACAATATTTCATTTGCCTTTGAATTTCAACAATCACATGCCATTTAATAAGTAATAACATTAACAATATGATATCATTATATTATCAGTGGAAAAATTAAAATATTTAAACAACAAAAAATACCAAGAATTAAAAATATCACAAAAATTCAGAAAATCCATAAAATTTGTACAAATAAAAAATGTTATACTAGTTATTTAAGATTTAGATTTCAAGTAGATTAAGTGATTAAAAATTTAAAATTAACTAGATTTATGACTATTTTAATATTTAAAGTCAAGGGAATAGAGGTCGAGGCCTCAAGGGCTATAGACGTTTTGTCATTAATATTAATTAAAGTGATATGCAAATATTTTAGTTTATATTAAAAAATATGTAAATTTTACCTTGCTTCGCTGTCCTGATCCGCCATTTTGATCAAGCCATTTTGCCGCCATTTTGATATGCGCTAGTTACCATCATTCAAAATGCACATTTAAACCAAAAATGTAGCTGTGCTTGCATTGATTAAAAATGTGTGCAGAAAGTTTAGAACAAAAATAAACTGATCAGTTTATAAAAACTCAGAATAAAAGACAATAAAAGACAAATTTGGGTCGTATTTCAATTTTTCTTTTAATAATAAAAGACAAATTATTAAAAGACAAGATGCCATCCCTGCTGACACCTGCAACTTAGCAATACTTATATCTGATGCTGTGACAAAAGTACTAAATGAGAGCGGGCAGCTGAGTCAATCATATGCAAACATATCAACTCAGCCAGTGCCTGGACATTCAGAACAATCGACAAGAAGAAATATCACCCAAGTGCAGGTAATAATATTAGTTTTTTCATATTATATTATAAACAATGAACACACTTGTTTTATTCAGCCATCAGACTTTAATAGCCCCATTTAAATATTGAAGTTGCTTGATTGTTAAATAAATTATTTATTAGTTGAAAGAGGCAGTTTATACATACTTTACTCAATGTGTAATTACCATATCAGTTAGTGCCCCCATTAGGGGGTCAAAACTTTGTGTGTCTCTTTCCTCAAACCCTTTTCCATCACAGTGATGAGGAGTTTGTTGAAATTTCATTTTCCGCTAACGATAATTTGTAAGAGAAACTAAAATTGAGCATGCCCTTGAAAATTTGTTAATTAAGTTTGATTTGGAGCATTTTCAAGTATTTCTCCCAAAAAAAGATGTTCATTTATCAACTTTCCATGTTTACTACTTGTACTTTAGCTTTTACCTTTCTGTCATTATCAGATTATAGGAAGTATTCACTACATTTTAGGTCATCCAGGGCTTTTTAAAACTGTAATAAGTTGTTGCTTGCTTTTTAAATTCAACAATGAGTAGCATGAGTTTAAATCTACGTCCACTCTGCCTGCGTCTTGCATCCGCTCTGCCCGCATCCTGCGTCTCCCCTGCCCGCTTCCTGCGTCCACTGCGTCTGGCTAAAATTGCGTCCGCTTCGACGCAGCTGTCGGAAAATAGTCGGAAAACGATTGACACAGTAGTGTGAAAGTAAGGGTTCTGGCTCATTTCGGCCACGCCCCCTTTTATGCAAATGAGATAAAAAC
>JAODVQ020157157.1:0-15118 GCA_025400075.2 Phenganax stokvisi
CTCAGAGGCTGTCCTCTTTCGGAGACACTTAACTATGAGAGAGGTTCAAATGGGGCCAGCAGTAGCGTCCTCTCTTGGGAGGGCGTCCTCTCTACGGAGTGTCCTTTTTCGGAGGTTTCACTGTAGGTTTCTGATGAGTTTGAAATAGAACTAGACCTACCTAGCCTGCTGGTTTACAGAGATCATGATGGGTTCTTTGCTGTTAGGCTGCTGTACATAACATCACTGTTCTGAGATCAGCCGACTCTGTCCGATGTTTGCACCGAGGGTTTGCACATTATTACGATGTCCACATATGCATTAACCCATATTTAGTTATCATGCATTAACCCACAATATTTTCACAGTTCCATTCTTTTGCATGTGTATTTTTATTAGTCGCATACATTAATAACTTCATTACACCTCTTATATATGTACCTTCTATCTATATATCAATTTACTATATACTCCTCTTTCCTCTCTGTACATAGACTATCCTGATCCACTGGCTGACTGCAGCAGTCGATTTCACCATCGCCTGCTCAGAATGGCCGCTCTAGTATCAGACACTCTCATTCACGAAAATTCAAAGAAGAGACACAAGAAACAACACTAGCTCACTAAAGAAAATCAGGCAGAGAACTTGCGAGAATATGATCACAGAATACTTTTATTTGTATTATTACAGCTAAGCACAAATGCTATATCTATCTATCGATAAATAGATATGAACAAGATATATAAATTGTTAACATTATACTACAATAGCTATCAGCTTAGTTAGAAAAAAAGCCAGTAGCTATAATAAAGGAGCTCACTAAATTTGAGTTTAGTTTATAAAAATAATGGAGAGAACAACAGAGAGACATGAAGGGAAAAAAAAGGAAAAAAAAAGAAAAATAGAATTTCTATGGTGTTCTACTGATGGTTCTCCATAGTTGATCCATAACAGGTTTCACAAGTTCTACTAGACTGGACCAAGTTTCTTCACCACTTGCACAGTATATCAGAGTCTGGTGATGGTTGGCTGCACTGTAGTCTATGACGCTTCCGTTCTCTCGTATCTGAGACCCCAGTTCCAGATATCGCAGACAGTGCAAGAGAACCTTCTTTGCTTTACTCCTGTCTCCCTTCGAAAAGTGTTTTTCTGCTATCCTCAAGTCTCGATCGCGCGAGTGTTCAAGAGATTTAGCGAGAGCTCGTCTATCGAGACTGAAGTTCGGTTTAGGGTCGACTCGTTCTAACCACACGCACTCTTTTGGGAGCCATAATACCAGGAGTACTTGCATGAGGTGATCGGATATTGATTGACGAAACTGTTCATCGGACAATACGAACGCTTCGATGTTAGCTTTATGAGTGTTTAGCGGTTTCGGGGCGTCCAATTTTCTGACAATTATTACGATGTCCCAATCGCTCCGGGTTCCACAAGTGCCCCACATATGACTCCCGACTAGGTAGACATTCAGGACGTCCGAATCGACGAGCTTGAGCGTCCGGAACACATGTTCAAGGCTCGGACAATCGTGCCCTTTAGGACAACGAATTCTTCCGTTTTTCGCCATATTATTTTCTAGAAAACTGCGCATGCGTGAAGTTAACATTCTAATAGGTACGCACCCGTGCTAGCGTGCCTGGGTTCGGCGGTTCAGTTTTTGAAGGAGAAACAACGGGATGGCTCTCTGGAGTTGCGGCAGACTGTAGTCTGGCTCGACTAGACGCGGGTTTCCGTCGCAGCAAACCGAGTAAGAACACCATCTATGATTTCTAGCAAGTGCAGTATGCCAGTAGTGTAGTTCTATGATTGTCTTGACTAGACATGCGCGTGTAGTGTTTATCGCGGGGGATCTACCATTATTGCGTGTGTAGGAGATGTTGCATAAACCGCGTGTGACCTTATAACACATTGCATTTCGCCGCCTCCTCCATTTCCTTCCATGTAGCCAGCTTGGAATGTGTCCACACTGGTCGGCACTGGTTAGCTTCAGTCACCACTAAACTAATTTCACTACTTCTCTATAGTGTATTAAAATTACACGAGAGTTTTTTTAAAAGTTATATATAATTATACAGATTTTAATCTATGTAGGCACATTAATACACACGATAACAAATATAAATTTAGAAATATGTTCTTGTATTGGTGTGTACTATCAGAAGAGGAGGGATAAAAACCCCTAACTGGAGACCACCGAAACTTTGCTGCAGAGGAAGAGAAAAAGATAGAAGAGGATATATGTGGAATAGTACATAGGTGATTGTAGTGGTGGCGGTTTGTATGTCCATTTACAGTCCCGGGAACCAAACACTTGGTGAGTTGGTGAGTTGTGTGTTTAATCTCCTCAAATATATAATATACCTATTTTGAAAATAAAATATATTTTGTCTCCATACTACAGATCAGTGAAGTAAAGTGTCTCTCTTTTGATGGACAATAATTGATTTAGAATTTCGGTAAGTTTTGTTTTATTGCATTGGATATAGCTTATAGCTTTTAGAATAATATTGTGTTATTACAATATAGACATACATACATGTGCAATAATTGTATTAGTTCATTAATTACATATGTACTATAGCTAAGTTGTATGTATATACAGGAATTTTTTAACTTTTAACATTTAAAATTATGTTCAACTTAAGACGTTCTCTTTATCTTGCAATAGGTGTATCGATTCAACAAAGCCACACCCACAATTACTAATTCAAAATGTCAACTGAAATTGAATTTGATGTACTGCAGAAACTACTGGTTACCGAGGTAACCCAGCAGGGACAGATTCTCTTTGTCCAACTCGACACTCCTGAAGCCTACCAGGTACAGGACCTCTCCCGAGAGATCGAGTCCCAACTCTCGGAACGGAACCGAGACCAGTTGAACTTTAACCCCGGATCAAGGTGCTATGCCCGAGCATCTGACGGGGTTCTCTACCGTGCATTGATAATTTCGAAAACCTCGGCAAACATTGCTAGTGTCTATTTCACAGATTACGGTAACTCTGAAGAGGTGGCCGTGTCTGAAATTTTCCCACCCACGGGCACGCACTTCGACCTCGCGGCTCAAGCTCTCTGCTGCACGTTGAGTGATTTCATCCCTAGCCAATCGCATTGGAACGAAGATATTTTGAGTTTTCTTTCGACCGAGTTGGTCAACCACGAAGTGTACGGAATGTTCAAGTCGGTGAGTTCGACTCCTCATCCCTATAGCGACGCCGTGCAACAGGACCCCTCAGGGAAGTATCCGACCTACAACCTGACGCTGTACCTTGATGAAACGGCCTCGGATACTTACACCTCCTTGCTCGTGAACAATTTAAAACTGGGGCAGTTTGCCATCTGTAATGAAAACGTGAGCGTGGGAACGACGGCTAAAGTTTACGTGGCATTCTCAGACTCACCTGGTCGCTTTTGGTTACAGCTGAGCTCTAGTACATCTACCCTTGAAGCTATTGCTGGTTCTCTCATCGAAGCCTCATCTGCGCTGCAGCCGTTACCGCGGGAGGCAGTGTACACGGGCGTGGCGTGTTGCGTAATTTACACAGAAGACGGTGCACTCTATAGAGCCGTCATCATAGAGGTCAAAGGTCCAAAGGTCGAAGTTCAGTTTGTCGATTATGGCAACAGCACTACAGTAAGTATGGAGGAACTGCACGTGATTCCACCCGGGCTGTGTGCCATTCCGGCTCAAGCTATCCAGTGTTGTTTAGAGGGAGTTCGGCCTGTTGCTAAGGACTGGACACCAGAGTCATGCGATGCTTTCTCGAGTACGACTAGCGTGGAACTGGATTCGGAATTCGTAGACGAACTGACACCAGAGGTATTCACCGTTGTCCTGCGCAACCCAGAAACTGGGATGACAATCTCGGAGGCTCTTGTTGTAGACGGCCGTGCTCAATCATCAAATCCAACCTCTCTCCTGGGACAGCCTCCTCCTGGTAAGAAGATAATTCAGTCCTCAATTCAGCAGGTTTTGCCTAAAGAGTACACACTAAGCAAGATGGAGGTTGGACAGACTCACGAGATTATCATCACTCACTTCGAATCACCCAGCGTCGTTTGGGCACAACTAGTCGGACATCAGAAGGTCTTTAACGACATGATGACCAAGATGGCAAAGGCGTTTGAGTCGCCCGGTTTAATTCCGGGACTAGAAGAAGCTGCCCTGGGTCAGCCTTGTGCTGCACAGTTTGTCGACGATAGAAAATGGTACCGTGGACAGATTGAAGCTATTGAAGAGAAATCAAAACGAGCACAGGTTCTCTTTGTCGACTTTGGAAACACAGCCATCTTCAAGATCTCCGATCTGAAGCAACTGAGACCTCAAGAGCTTATTCTTCTTCCAACACAGGCCGTCAGCTTCTCAATGTACAATCTAGTACCCGCTAACCAGGGTACTGTGTGGTCGGCTGATACTCTCCGACTTTTTGGCAAAATTACTTCTTCTGGGGAGTTCTACTGCGAGGTGGTTGAGCTCGACAGCGACGGATATCCTTCAGTTAGACTACGAGACAAGCAAGGAAGAGACCTGGGACAGGAGATGGTGAGGAACGGAAAGGCGGGTCTGAAGGGACAAGGGGAGAGGTCACGATCACGTCAACCCGATGGAGAGTCTAGAAGTAGTGGCAATTCTAGAGACTCTAGCTCCAGAGGAGGAAGAAGAGAAGGGAGATATGTGAGGAATGATGGTGGAGCTGGCGATGCTAGAAGCCGTGACAGCCACTCGAGAGAGAGAAAGCCACAAGGAAGCCGAGAAAAACTAAGAAAGACAAAAGAAACTATTCACAGAGGTAGCCGTGCCGAAAGCAACATTAGCTCGAGAGACAGTAGTACCCGTGGCAGCCACCGACCCTCTCCTCAACCCAGCAATACCCAATCTCGTTCCTCCTCCCATTCCAAAACCCTTTCCCCGATCAATACTGGTAAAACCGACCCTCTACCTTCAACAAAACTGAATAACTTTGCTCCCGTCATTCTCGAGGTCAGAAAATCTTACGACATGAAAGTAGTGCACGTTGAATCTCTCCAGAATTTCTATGTACAATTAATTGATCGTGAGGAGAAGCTCTCGAAATTAATGGACGATATAGCCACTTTTTGTGGATCTGATGAAGCCAAGATGCCGGACAATCTTACAACTGGACAACCCGTTCTTGCACAGTTCACCGACGACCAGGGCTGGTATCGAGCCACCATTTCAGAGCGTAGTAACCCCGGTGTTTCCGTGGTGATGTTTGTCGACTATGGTAACCAGGACACTCTACAAGACTCATGTCTAGTTACCATCCCTCGGAAATTCATGAGTCTACCTGCTCAGGCGGTCTGTTGCTCACTGGACGGAGTTGGAGTACAAGTCTCTCCTGAAGCTGCAAAAACAGCATTCAATGATTTAACTCTGGAAGAACCAGCCAAGGGGGAAGTGACGAGTGTTCTCCACGATTCACTGGGAGCTATACACTCAGTTGATCTTTCATTGGCTGATGGTAGTAAACCGATCACTGCACTTGTGGAAGGAGGACACGTGTCCATACCACGATCAACTCTCTCCAATCTCTCCCCCTCCTCCAGTCCGACACTCACTGAGATCAAAGTTCCCTCATTCCCCATGAATGAAGACACGCATGTCTGTCTCAGCTACGTCGAGTCCCCAGCAAACTTCTTCCTCCAACTTCTGGCAAATTACGACCGTCTGCGGCAACTTACTGCCGAGATAAATGACATCTACTCTGCAATGGGTCCTCGCGACGAGGTTCTCTTCTCACTCAATGAGGGAGTTTTTTGTGCCGCAAAATTCAGTGAAGACAACGTCTGGTACCGTGCCCGGATCATCAGTGTAGGTGGAGCCTCAGCTCGGGTTAAGTTCGTCGACTATGGCAACGAGGAAGATGTGCCGGCGTCACATTTGAAATCTCTGAGGGTACAGTTTGCTACGGAGCCTTGTTTGGCCATCCAGTGCCACCTTGATAATCTCTCCCCCGAACTAGCTTCCTCCGAGGTAGCCATCGCAAAACTCTCCGGTTTCATAGAAAGCAATAAGGGATTAGTGGCCAGGTTTTTACAGCCGTTCGTGTCCTACTCGCAGTCTGTTCCAGTACAGTTGTTCGATTCCAGTCTCCCAGCATCGGAACGGAATATTGCAGATATGTTGGGGAAACTTCATTCCAACCCTCAACAGTCAAGACCTGTAACAACGACTCAAATGAAAACCAGTCAGTCCAGTTCTAAACCTGTTCTTCCACCGGTCAAACTGGTTTTAAACCAACCAATTGAGTGTACAATCACTCACGTGGAGAGCCCTCACGAAATATACTGTCAACCGTCTTCTTCTAAAGCTGAGGATCTACTCGGAGAACTGTATGCCTTCTATGTGGAACAAAATCAGGGTGTAAATTTGAACAGCCCTAAAATCGGGGCAGTATGTGCTGCCCCATTTGAGGACGGGTCGTGGTACCGAGTTCGAATTACAGCAGTAGAGTCAAAGGAGGTGTCTGTCCAATATATTGATTATGGAAACAGTGCCCAAGTGTCCATTACAGATTTAAAAGAGCTTGACTCAAAATTCTTTACTGATGCTCCACACTGCCTGAGGTGTTCATTAAATGGAATTCGACCAATCGGAGAAGGCCAATGGTCTACCGAATGTCTGACCGCCCTTAAGGAGACTCTCTTAGACCAGAGTTGTACGATCACCGTAGCAACCTTGGAGGGAGAAACATGCAAATGTGAAATGACTCTCGGAAGCACAAATATTGCTCAGAAGTGGATTCAGGACGGTTTCGCTAGCTACACGTCAATTGCTGTAGTTCCACCACCTCCTGAAGTGACTAGAAAGACGAGCAAAGTAAATGAACGGGACTACCTCAATATTCCTCACTTTCACGCTCAAGTTGGAGACAGAATTGAGGTTTTTGTCACATTTTGCGATTTTCCAAACCAACTCTACTGCCAACCAAAAGAGCTCGACGAAAGGTTTCACCAACTTACCCAAGAAATCCAGGAACACTGTAATTCCGACGCTGAATCTACCATGGTTACCATCGGCGACGTAATTCTGGATGATGTCATTCTCGCTCAGTACTCAGAGGACAACAACTGGTACAGAGCACGGGTCAAAGAAATTTTACCAGAATCACTCAAAGTTTTATTTGTTGACTATGGTAACAGCGAGTCGACGGGTTCCCTCCGTGCTATCCCGGACAAATTTTGCACTTTGCCTGCACAAGCAGCCTCTTGTACGATCCTAGGATGGAGCGAATTTGATGCCAAGGGTGGAGAAAGTGTCTTTAATGACCATCTCACCACAGAAGATGCAGGATTTCGAGTGGTATTCATGGAGGCTGGAGAGAAGGGAGAAAAATACGTCATCCAATTGACCAGCCTCGCCGAAGGCACTGATGTTCTGGAGCAAGCCTGTAATGCCAGCATACTTACTGCAAAGCAAGGATCATCCTGTAATGAAGCAGGAGTCGTTACCACGGCAGCAACTCAATCTGTTGCCATGAATACCATTCCTCCTGTTGGCGTGGAAACCAACTCCAGAGAGGATGGATTTGTGAGTCACCTTGAGAGTCCCTCATCGTTCTGGGTCCAATTAGATTGCAGTGGGCCAGATTTGGAAGGACTGGTTGATAGACTTGCAGCTGTCTACGGAGACCCTGGAAAACTAGCCGGATTGGCCTTACACAATCCTAAGACGGGACAGGTGTGTTGTGCCCAGTTCAGCGACGACAATCAGTGGTACCGAGGTATCGTGGAGTCTGTGGATACGTCCAGGGTCAAGGTTCATTTCATTGACTATGGAAACGGGGAGACAGTGTCTCCAGACCTAGTAAAAGTTTTAAAAGACGAATTTCTTCAGATCCCAGTTCAAGCCATCCACTGTACCCTGATAGGTTTGGTTCCCACGACAACAGGAAGTTCCTGGAGTGATGATTGCGTAACTTGTTTTTCGAGTTTGGTCATGGACAATGCAGTTACCGTGGAGTTTGTTGACGAGTCTGAGAAAGGGGTGTGGTCTGTGATGCTCAACTCTCAGAAAATAGACGTTGCCACGGCAATTATAAACGAAGGATTTGCAGCACCGAAGATCAAAACTCAGACCCAGTCGATCGAACCTCCACCCACAAAAAATTTACCAGGTTGCCCAAAAAATTTTGACCCCGGTTCTGAGAGTGCCCAGGTAAAAATACCGAACATGCCACTAAAAATAGGAGAGTCATACGAAGTGTACATATCCCATATGACAGACTCACCGAGGGAATTCTATTGTCAATTAATGAATAACGAAGAGACTGTGAACGAACTGATGGCTTCCATCTCTGATTTCTACACTGAAAACTCTCTTCCGTCTGTGCTTGAAGCTGGTTGGTATTGTGTGGCAAAGTATTCAGTCAATGGAGCATGGCATAGAGCTAAGATTGTTAGTGTAGGCGAGGAAGAAGGAGGAGGGGAAGGAGGAGGAGAGATGGTCTTGGTTCAGTTTGTTGATTATGGAAACTGTGAGATGGTATCATCAGCTGATGTCATGGGGTTGAGCCCGGCTCTTGGCGCTCTCGCAAAACAATCCATCTGCTGTACTCTGCTCGACGATCCAAACATTGTCCTTAGCGACGAGAGTATAGCCCGTTTCCTGGAGACAGATGTCAACCTCTGCTATCGTATTCTAGTCACAGGTTGCCTCGACAACAGTCGCTATCTTGTCGAGTTGAGTGATTTTGATGGAGCAGTCTTAAACGACGAAATACTCAGAATAGCTCCAGAATCTCCTCCACTTATAGCATCCGATTGCTCATCATTGGTTTTTAAATCCCTCGTGTATCCTCCTTCCTCTTCTCTTGATGTTTACGTCAGCTTTGTTACTTCTCCTGCCAGTTTCTACTGTCAACCCCTCGAGTTGACCGACACTCTCGAACAAATGATGCAAGATTTAGCAGGTGCTGTTGCCGGGGGCAACCTGGATGGTGTTGCATCGGTGAGTCCCGGAATGTGTTGCCTTGCCCGGTATAGCGATGACAACGACTGGTATAGAGCAAGGGTGGAGAGTGTATCAGAAAACGGGACGGACGTAACCGTCCATTTCGTGGATTATGGTAACTCTGAGACGACCACCATGGCCTCTCTACTCACGTGTCCACCTCAACTGTTCAAAACTCCAATTCAAGCCCTCCACTGCTCTGTGTTTGATTCCCATTCAACTGCCCAGGTCGTGGAATGGAATACGGATGCCATAGATCAGTTCAGAGCTCTACTAGGAGTAGATGCTATTACACTGACAATCAGAGAAATTGAGAGGGAGAGAAATCTCTGTTTTTGTAGTGTAACATCAAACGGAGAACCTCTAGACTTCTCCCCACTCCTCAAGTTAGCCTGTATCGACGACGTAGATACTGATGTTATGGAGGTCAATGATAGATTGGCGGTTGCCCCTGGTGATCGAGACACACTTCATGCGTTGCCGGGGGAACCTCACTACTCTGCTGCATCATCTTCATCGTCACTTCCAATGGCAACAGCAGCCATCTCTTTGACCAATACCTGTGAAAATGTTACGTCAGAAATCTCAGCACAAGAGTTAGGAAAATCAGCCAATGAATCCACCCTACCTGGTATCAACCTTCAGGGCCTCTCAGCCGCGGGCACTCGAAATATTTCCACCCAAGCTCTGAAGGGCTCCAGTCACGCGTCAGGCGAAAACCTCTCCGAAACTGAAACAAGCGAAGAAGCCAGTGACCAAGGAGACGACCACGAGGGGGAGCCCCTAATCAAGGCCCCATTTACACTCACCTTGAGCGTGCCGGAAGAATTCGAAGCTCTTGTTGTCTACGTGGAGAGTCCGTCTTTTCTCTTTCTTCAGCGGTTGGATTGTCAGACAGAGCTACAGCGACTCTCAGTTGAAATGGAGCAATATTGTGCCAGTTTTGCCGAGAAACAACACCAGGAGATCTTCCAAGAGGGAGACTTTGTTCTGGCCCAGTATAGCCTCGATGATGCCTGGTACCGCGCCAAAGTAGTGGAACGAGGAACTGACTCCGGGTTTCAAGTTTTTTTCATCGACTATGGCAATTCCGAGATCATCGCTCCAGACAAGATGGTCATGTGCCCCGAGTGCTATCTGGAGTTGCCATGCCAAGCTATCGCCTGTTCCCTTGCCAATGTCCCCCGGAGGGATTCGTGGCCCAAAGAGTATAAGAATTTGATTGACGAGAGAGTGGCAGAGAAGACAGTTCGTGTCAAAGTTGTTCATCCGGCACTGAGGGGCATGAGACCAACAGTCAACATTGAGGACTCTGAGACTGGAGACGATCTCGCGCAGGCTGTTTTGGAGTACCTCCATGAGGAATGCGAACAGGGAAATGTTAGTAACTACGTAATCCCCGAGGAACCAGAAGAAGAAGAAGAAGAGGATAAAATCGATTCGATCGATCAACTCACTCCAAAAGTGGAACCTATTGAGTCGTCTGACCAATCTGCAGTTGTTATTCAATCTAGTTTACCAGTTAAAGATGAAGCCAAATCCCTAACGGCCAGTTTAATTGTGCCTAAAAGATCTCTTGCTATAGGCACTTCGCACGAAGTTTTCGTTGTTTCGTGCGAAACTCCTCATTCCTTCTTCGTCCAACTATCCAGCGAAACAGAGTCCTTGAACCAAATATCAGATGCTCTGGAATCAGAGTATGAAAACACCAATACGTCAGGATTTGTCCTACCCACAGCACCGGGTATCGGAGATTACGTGTGTGCTCAGTTCAGTGAGGATTTAAAGTGGTATCGAGCGAAAATTTTAGGAAATGATTCCGATGACTCATCGAGAGCCGAGCTGCTATTCATGGACTATGGCAATAGAGAAACCAGCGAAATTTCAAACCTCAGGAGCCTCTCTACTTCTCTCCCCTCCCTACCTCCACTGGCTCTCGAGTGTTTCCTAGCTGGTGTTGAACCGAGTGAGGGACAGTGTAGCTTTTCTCCCGATGCTACTGAGCATCTATTGAATCTAACAGGTCACGGTGAGATGGCGTGCAAGATGGAGGTCCTGTTTACAGATTCAGCTGGGCACTACGGGGTTAATTTGATCAGTGGAGGAGAAGAAGGGGTTAATGTGGCACAGTCTCTATTTGATGCACACCTAGCAACAGAATTGCACGACACTCCGGCAACAACAACATCAAACAACAATGAACCTGCATCACCTGATCCTCCTTCAAACTTAAACTCTGGACCTATTCAAACTGACGCTACTGAGGACCCTCTGCCTAAAAAACCAGTAAAAAACCCTGTAGAGGGTGAAGATGGTAGCGTTGAATCAAAAAGTCAATTTGCTACTGCTTACCCGCCTCACTCACTGGCACCTGGCTCCACCCATAATGTAGTTGTCACCAGTATTACGAATTTGGACAACTTTGATTGTCAACTGACAAGCGGCCTCGAACAACTAGAAGGGATAATAGAGCAGATCGGGTCATGTGACTATAAGGTGGGAGACAATGTCTTGGCTGTGACTCAGCCTCGGAAAGGCATGGCCGTGTGTGCCTGTTACACCGAAGAAGACGTGTGGTACAGAGCGGAAATAACTCAGGTTTGCAGCAGCCAGAGAGTGGGCGTCACTTACGTAGACTACGGCAACTCAGAAGAACTGGATTTGACGAGAGTTAAAATGCTCGAAAACAAGTTTTCACAACCCCTTCCACCTCTTATGGTTAAAAACTGTTCTCTCCCGCCACTGACAGACAGAGATTTGGACCCCTCCAGACCTTCTGGTCAGGAGGCCTGGGAGCTGGTATGGCCTAAAGAGTCTGTCACTCATTTTCAAGAGATGGTGGGAGAGACGGGCGAAGCGCGGCTAGAAATTTTAGAATCCCGACTCGATGAGGGAAGCGGAGAAGGAAAAGGAGCAGGGCTAAGAGTAAAGGTGTTTGTAAGTGGTGAAGATGGGGAAGTGGATGTGAGGGAAGTTCTAATTAGAAGAGTCATCGATGCACAGAAGTCAGGGAGACAGATTTTGAGTTCAGTTTCGGAGGAGGCTGACAGAGGTTATGGTGACTCTGTGGCCGAGGAGGGAGGGGAGGAGGAGGAACAAAGTGGCAGAAGAGGAGGCTTAGGAGGAGGGCTGGCAGAGATTAGCAACAGCTTGAGTCCCAAGGAAAACTGGAGCTCCCCCGAAGCCATCAGCACTTCTTTAACCAAAGCAGCACCAGGAGCCGTGCTTAACGAGAGTGATTTCGATCGACAACTAGAACTAGCGGTCAAGAAAGTGGCAGGTCTAGCCATCAGCAAGGCCCAACAAGACCTGAAGGAGTGGTGGGGGGATGATGAACCTCAACTAGACCACGAAGACTAATAGTATGTACATTGTGTCACTATAGGAATAATCATAACCAATGGCCACATTTATTCATTTGAGACTTATCATTTATCTCCATGTATCACTCATTATTACAAAGTCTGAATATTATATAATTTGCATTATACTGCCTGTGTATGTATATCCCAAATTATGAACCAATTGGTATCAATACATTTGTAGTTGTTATTGCCAGGTTTGTATCTTTTCTGTTTTCAAATTAATCATTTTCTCAAAAAATGTGAAAATTTTGTTTAGCAGTCTTAAAAACTCTGTAATGTTGTCTGGTGCACAGTGGAACCAAAGTGAATATGAAACACCCCCTTAATAATGAACCAACTTAGTGGAACCTTGTTAAAGTGAACACTGTTAATACATATATACTCCTTTAGTATGAACTAACTCCAACATCCCTTCTATAAGCATACACTATACTATAGCAACCTTTTTAAGTGAAACTCCTGTTTGTGTGAACATTTTAAGCTGCTCCACTATAGTTAACTTTAACAAGGTTCCACTTTGTAATCCCTTCTGAAAGCATTATATATGCTATAGCTATAATATAGGTCCTGAAAAGAAACTCCTGTTTGTGCAGACCCTCTAAGGTAAAGTCCCCTGGAATTCACTTTAACGAAGGTTCCAACCAAATAAACCTTACATCATAATGAGGTAATGCCAAAAGATACAGATGAGAACAAGTATATAGAGTATAACATCAACCTAGATTACCATTGGCTATACAGTAAGTTAATACAATAAGCTCTAACAATGTGAGGGAACTCCTCTAACGTATTAAGAGAGAGTCAGTTGACCACCAGCTATATCTACATGTTGTCTATCTTGGTTGGGTTGGCGTCTACTAGCTTGTAGTAATGGCCGCACTCGCAGCGGTGCTCCTCTCCCTTCTTCACCATATGCCACATTATGTAGTTCTGATCATCATCACCTGCACAAAATAGAAAAATTGATATCTAGGAGTTTTTGTAGCTACAGATCATGGCTACTTGTAAGCTCTTACATATGCAGCCAACAATCCTCTCCTCGTATCTCGAGGGAACGAGAACGGGGTTCTCACGAGTCCCCCACGGTCCCTCCTGCACCGACATATTGAACGGATCCTACCAGAGGAATATGTTTGTGTGAATGTACGGAGGTGTGCTTTAATAAGAATAGTCTACCTCCTTGCCCTGCATCAGAGCTTCCAGTTCCTTGCGCTCCAATCCAGTAGCTTGCTCCATGTCCGAGGGAATGGTGTCGTCTGGATAACGATTGAAAAAAAGAGGTTCAAGTTCTTGGAGGAGAAAAAAGCTATTCGCTTACCGTCCGAGACTTTGGTAGTTGCTAAGCGAGCACCGGCTGCCGAGCTGCGCATGAGAGGCACGGAGACCAGCCGTCCGAGAGCTCGCGAAAACTGCAGCGCCATTTCTCTTCTGAACGAGGTTATCTGTGCAGATAGGAAAACACAATGAACGATGACCCTCGTTTGACCTCTGTCACGTGATTTGCGATTCAGTATCACGTGAGCGCCTAAAGGTGACCGCTCCGCCCACCGCTTCGTTTACGCCCACTTTACACTTCCTCTCTGAAAAGACTAGGACAGAGATGGCGGGTGTTTTGCGCGCTCCCCTGCGATCGGGACTTCTCGTCCGTAGTCTATTGGGTGAGTAGGCTCTCTGTAACACAACCACAGCTCTCAAGCTTCTCTGTGGATGTTCAAACATTACAGTACGCTAGTTATTTACGGTCTTATGCCTCTCTCTCCATTTAGAGCGCACCTTACCTACGAGATGGTACTGCAGTCCTACGGCCGCTGCTACGTCTCGTAAGCCCATATACCGACTATGAACTTCAAAAAACGTTTGAGCATGTATATCTCTTACTTTCTGTATAGATTTGAAGCACGTGGAGTGTGTTATGAAAGACAATGTTGCAGTTGTTAGACTCAACTCTCCAGATTCTAAGGTTAAAGCCGAATTATTAGCATATCACTCTAACCACATATACTGAGCATACATCAATGACATGTGCTTCATTATAATACCCCTCTATATACATATTTGAGTGGCTAAATATGCAAATAATGTATGGCATTGGACTAGACTCCTGGTATGTATATATATAATATAATGCATAGATTACTGTACTTTTGTAAGGCCTACATTGTAACGTATGGCCTTTGACTGGCTCCCGGTGTATATATATGTACATATGATGCATGGATTACTGTACTTGTGTAAGGCCTGTTATTTGTGCGTACAGTATACTACATGCAGTACAATAGTAGTCAGTGACGTATTGAGTAGTGAACAAGAGATCAATGAGGTGTAGCGTGTTAGGTGTTCGTCTCTAGAATCTTCTGTAGAGTGATTGTACAGTGGTATATAATGGTGTCGACAACATAAACTATAATACATCTTGTTATACACTCTATCATTCTCTACTACTCTTTCTTTGTTGTTCCTACTGGGCCCACTAAGCCCAGGTGTACTTTTTGTGCAATAGTGACTGTAGTACTGTGCTTAGGATGTTTCATACCTCAAGATTGAATAGAGTGAGAGAGTCGAAAACTATCAACTGCCCCTCCCTCTCTCTCTCTCGCCTCCTCTTTCTTCTTTTCTCTCTCTCATTTTTCTTTCTTACCCCCTCCTCTCCCTACAGGTCAATGTTCTTTCGGAAGAAGTCAGCCGAGAAGTTACTGAGGTAATATACACTCTATTTAGTGCACATCTTTGAAGACTAGTTTTATCTTGTTTATTGGCGAGCGGAAGCAAGCCCAACCTAGTGAAGCGTACGGCAGCGGTT
>JAODVQ020157264.1:0-14720 GCA_025400075.2 Phenganax stokvisi
CTATTGTTGTGTTCTAGTTGTAGATTAATAATTGTATTTACGCCATGTTCTTTATTATCAGTGTATACTTTACGATGAATTATGATAATGCATAATATGTTTTTTTGTTTCCTTAAGCGGGCCCCCTTTAGCCCCGGGCCCCTGGTCAGTGACCAGGCTGACCCCCCCTCTCGTTGGCCCTGCTTAAACTCACAGCCTCTACTTCTTCCTCTGCTTCTTCCACATGTCATTTAAACATGAACATTTAAATGAAAACAATAGTTCAAACAATTTTGACAGACGAACAAGAAATAGTTATAAAATGCAGCTCTCCAAAATTGTTTTAATTTTCAATAATATTTGTAAACATCATGTTTTCAGGACATCATGTTTTCATGCTGTAAACATCATCAGACCTGTCAAGTTTCAGGAAATATTATGCGGGAAGAAATATCTGAGCGTCAAAGGCACGACAAACCTAGGGGGGTCTGGTGGCATGCTCCCCGAGAAAAATTTTGAATTTTGAACCTCAGAAACGCCATTTGTGGCACTCTGAGAGCAGATTCAACAAAAAACTAGTGTCATGAAATTAGACATAATTATAGCAATTTTCAGTCTCAAAAATCCTGTCAAAATTTATTTTTTTCTTCCGGCCCTCTGAGCGATTTTTGTTGCTTCAAAAATAGTCTAAATTTTTCAATTACTTATGAAAGAACATACACAGCTGAACTGCATGTTTCCTTTTAATAAATAGAGTGCTTTAGCAAACACAACGCAACTCGTCTAGGACGTGAAATGGCGTGGCAAGTGTCACGCTCACTTCTGGTTTCATCTAGGACAGCGTTTTGGATGACTTTAGGATGTGAGATCTTGTTATTTGACGTTGTTGCTAGGGTGCCAGTTTTGAGTTTCATTTTTGCATACAAAAAGGTAAGCATTTGAACTAAAATTTGTTTTAAATATAATTTGAATTTCAACTCGTTAAGTATTGACAGCCACGGTGAATTTTTCGAAAATCTGCTTGAAATATTAGATGTTTAAAAATTTTGATAGGTGATCTGGGATTTCCTCTGAGTGTAAAAAACATATAATAAACATCTTGTATTGAATAGATCTTCATGGAAAACGAAGAAAACTTTTCTCAGGAAAGAGTACAAAAAAAGTAAGTATAAAATAATTAAATAACAACAATAAAACTACTGATATAAAATAGTATTAAACAAAAATATTATTACTGCATAAAAGTAAAGTCAAATCATCATTTATTGAGCAGTAAAAAAATACAATAAATTGGGTTTTAAGCAATCTTATAGACCTTGTTTGTCCATCATTAAACTAAGTATTTTAACATCAATTTTCACGGTCATCTATGTCATAGAATGAGCAGAAAGGTTTACTGATGCTCAGGGAAATCGCAGCTGAAGGTGTCATGCTCCAAAAACCAAAGTCAAGAGACCGAGGAGCATCTTGGCAGAAGGTTGTGGATAACCTAAATCCGCTGAGTGAATTTGATGTGAGTTAACGTTCTGTTAGAGATAGATTCAACATCCTATCAAAAAAACATAAAATTAGAATGGCAAATGAGGAGCATTCAACTGGTGGGGGTGGAGATGAGTTGAGTGAATTAGAAAATTTATTGGAAGAGTTGATCGAAATAGGAGAGGAGACAGATTGGAGGTTCGAAGAAGATACAACAACAAAGAAGAAGACAATTGAGGATGACAAAGCAAAGGCAATGGAGATGAGGAAGAAAGCTATGGAAACCATGGGGGAGACAAGAGAGCAAAATCAAGGAGAAGGCAATCAGGAAAAAAAGAAGAGAAGGTCAGCCAGTCTGGCAACTGATTGGCTTGAAAGAGCAATCACAAAAATTAACAACTGCGTGATGAGGAGCGGCAACAACGGCAAGAAGAACAAAGGCAACAGCATGAGAGCCAAGATCAGTTCTTGCAACAAATGCAGCCAAACCAGCAACAGCATGCTGCCCAGTATAAAATAACTGAGCAGCATCTGTTACACAATATGCAGCAACAACAGCACCAACAACTAGCTATGATGCAAACATTTATGATGCAAATCATAGAGCAACAGCAAAAGCAAACTGGCATGATGTTGGAACTGTTAAAAAAGTCAAAAAACTAATTCTGTTTATTCCTTTTATTCTTGTTATAAATTGTTAAAGCTTGATAAATCTACATAAATGTATTTAATAAGCATAACGGACTAATGGTACGGAAAATTTCATCTCGTTGATTCTGAATTTCTTTGTTTTTTAAAACTACTGGATAACTGCTACTCTTTTATAGCGAAGAGAATTTTGGCACAAGTTTAGGGAAGGAGTTATTAGCATTTGATATTCACCCATGTGGTCCACCATTTCAATTTATTAACAACAATGGACTAATGGTGCAGGAAAAATTCAACTCGTCGATTGTGAAACTTTTTGTTTTTTGAAAACTACTGGATAACTCCTATTCAATTATAGCAAAGAGAATTTTGACACAAGTTTAGAGAAGTAGTTATTATTGTTTGATTTTCCGTCTTAAGTTCTACCATTTTGAATTTTTATAAGATAACAGATGAATGGTATGGAAAAATTCATCTTGTTGATTCTGAATCTCTTTGTTTTTGAAAACTACTGGATAACTGCTATTTATTTATAGCATAGAGAATATTGGCACAAGTTTAGGGGAGTAGTTATTAGCGTTTGATTTTCCGTTTTGAGCTTCACCATTTAAATTTTAATAGGAATAATGGACTAATGGAACTGGATAAATTCATCTCGCTGATTTTGAAACTTTTTGCTTTCAAAAACTATGGGATAACTGTTATTAATTTATAGCAAAGAGGGTTTTGGCACAATTTTAGGGAAGGAGGTATTGGCACTTTATTTATTCGTTTTCAGTTCTGTTATTTTGAATTTTTAATTAATCAGGGTGACGCAGAAGTTGCTTCAAATACTCATCGTATTTCAACTAAACGTTTTGCTTGTCAGAAATACTGTGCTGTTTGATTCGGTTTTGTAATATTTTTGTTCATTGGACAAGATTGCGAAGGTCATACGACGCACTGTGTGATATAACTGATCACGTTTAATAGTGCTTTGTAGTATGAATGTGATGTGGAATGTTCCTGTGAATGTGGAGTACAGTGGCCCATTAGCCCAAAATATTGCACAGACTTTGGCTATAGAGGTTAATATTATAGAGTTTGGTCAGACCTTCAGCTACAATCAGGTGTATTATTCATTTTTGAACAATGATCACATAACACTGGAAAATTATCTTCAAGGAAACTTCAAGAAGTACATTAACAGTGATGGAGAAGTTTGTGTGGAGCCAGAAGATGTTGATGACATCAGCGAAAAAGCTGAGACGTATGTGCACTCCACATATGTCAAGTCTGAACAACAGCTTATGGTAACAGATATTCAAGGGGTGGACTACATGTTGTGTGACCCTGAAGTGGCAAGCTCTGATTTGAAAGATCCAGATGATAACAGCATTCGCTTTGGCACTGGCAATTTGTCTACTCGAGCTATCCAAAATTTCTTGAACAGTCATGTCTGCAACGATTACTGTGAGATGCTGAACCTGTCTACACATTAATGGAAACATGAACAGCACTGTGGCATTCTATTGATGCACACCTCAACAAACACTGATGATGAAACTTTTTACAGCAAAAATTGCTCTGGGTTGTCTGTATTATGAAGTTGTCTTGTCAGTTTTGTTGTTTTGTTTGCTTTTTTTGTTCATTCAAACTTTGCATTGTTATTAACCAAACAATGACTTCATGTATTAAAACAACCAAGTTACAGTTTTTCCTACAGATGAACAACCGTTAAGACTTGCACAGAAAAATACATGACTGCACGTTTCAGAATCAGGTATTTAAAGTTATACGTAAAAGTTATAAATATTAAAAGTTAAACATGTGTTTGAAAAGTCTTCTCTTAGGTTTCATAAATCGTGTTATACAGAAGAGAGCAAGTTAATTTCATCAAAATTGTCTTTCAAGAATAAATATGCATTTGCTGCCTGGTCTGGCTCAATATCATTTGTTTCAGGAATGTGTCTTTGGCACTCTTTCAGAAGAGTGTCTTCTAAATATTCATCAGTATCATCAAGTATACATGATAGTTCAGCCACTTCTTGTAAATCTTCTTCAGATAATGAATAACCACACATCTTACTACCATGTGCTTCAGGACATGCATAAATATGCTCTGGAATACCTGTTGGAAGTTCCTTATGTCTTTGTTATTGTACTCTGTGGTTGTTCCAGACTGTTGTTCGAAACAAGTCAAGTTGTTTTTGAATCACAGGTATATAAACATATGCAAGCATCTTCCTAACAAAGAAACCAATAATATACAGTTTTAGTAAAGAGCAAATTGATCATACTCTGTTAAAACATGTACTGCTAAATAAGCCTGTAGTCATTTTGAGAGTGAGAATAAGTTAAAGAAACCTAAAGCTCTTGTTGATGGTTTAGAGCTAAAAATTCTTTAGTAAATAATAAGATGATAACCTATGTATCTCATTTCTTGGATCATAATGTCTTCATTCAGCAATACTAGACAACTGGTCTTTAGAAAACCTTTCCATCCATTCAAGCAACTCACGCCACCACCTTTCGACTTTATTCTGTGTGGAAGGACCATATAGTATACTGTCTGTACCATCTTCCAAATCACCTTGTTTGTTGCAAAGGTAGCTATGGATAGTAGCAATAACCCTAGTCTCAGTTCCCCTGTCTATTCTGACTCTGTCTGGTAGAACTACAAAAAACAAAAAAAATTAACATACAAGTATAGTTGAGGATGAATTGGGGAGAATTACACCAAGGCCAATATGTTCTATTTGGTTGAAGATTAGCAGGTCATAATTAATATTACAGATTTACTTTAGGGTATTAGAGGTACGGCAGTTTGTTTTCTTGTCTCTAGTTTACACTATTTACCTTTACTCTGGAACAGGTAGTCAAAGTAGAACCTGCCAACGATTTTTGGATCATTGTTTGAAATCCAGATTCGTAGAAACTGAATTTTGCTGGTATATGTATCTTGAGCACCGTAAATACAAAGTGGGAACATTGCTTTCTGGAATCCGCACAATTCGTCGTGACCATCAAGAGATAAAGTTGAGTCAGCCCCATGAAGTTCAACCAAGAGTATTTTATAGTAATAATACACGTGTTAGATTGTTGGAATGCAGTAGTCAAGGTTATGTTTTCGAACACAGAAAATTACTTATAGTTACACTTGTATTAAATGCTTAATTCTTCTTGGACGTTTTGGTTTACCCACACCACTCCTGCCATCGGTTGCGATGCATTGTGGTCTATGGCGTCGATGGGCCATGCGGCAAATTTTTTTTGCACATCATGTAATTTCATTTGCCCAGGCATCAATGGTCCGGTACAAAAATAAAATGAAAACAATATTTTTTTATTTTCGAAATTAGTATTAACGTATAAGGGGGAAAAAAGCGAACAGAGATAGATTATTTTAAGAAATAAAACGCTAAAAATGCTATGGCGTCAATGGGCCTCCTAATACGCTCGTTTTATGGCCGTGTTTGTTGTTGAATTTCTTTAGTCTGGCTGTTGTGCCAAACGTATAAACTGGACAAAAAGTCGAGAAGACCTTGCTTAATGGTTTTAATCATTCGTTATTGAGTTTCCTTACCAAAAATGTGCATTTTTTGCGACGATTTTGAAGCTAGTACAGAAAAAGAAGAAAATACGATTTCCACTTATTTGTTGGGATAAAACTACTCCGATCGCATCGCAAAGCACTCTACAATGTTTCTGAAGGGTTATTATCGAGTGAAAAGCAGTGAGATTAGCTGCTTTACGATTTTATAGAATTTATTGTAAAGATGAATTTCAGGATGAATCTCAGTATCAATATCAGGATGAATCTTTGGATGAATCCTGTGATACCTTCACAGTAGTGATAAAGTTTTGAATCTGCTCAGAGTGTTAAATGGGAGTTGTATTTTGGTAAAGGGCAACCTTCCCATTACTATTCTAGCAGCTATTTTGATGAAAATGCAATGAACTTACTTGATTCCAGCAAGGAAATTGACATATCTTTTGCATAATTGTATCCATCGAATGATACAAACGACCAGACTGTGCATGAAGTTTGTTTCCAAATTGTCCACAATGAGTTGTTTTAAAATTTTCTCCTACAATGAAGATGCTGTTCCCATTAGGCGCTGGAAAAATCTTTGAAGTTTTACAGAGAAAAATAAATAATATTCGAAAACAAAATCAGTCATTCCTGCCGTCCTCAATTTCTCTTGCTAAATCAAATTTGTTGACAACATGACGGCATCCTAGACCCAGGCCACAAGCTCAAAATTCACCTCCTAGGTGACGTCGCATTGTGTTTGCTAAAACACTCTAATATTAATGTAACAACGACCTGTAAGTACATTTACTAGTACAGTGGCATTTTCAGATTTGAAAAACAAGAACATTTAGCTATAAGTCTACACGAAATATGCACAAATGTTGCTGCCAAGAGAAATTATAAGTAAATAATATTTGCGTAGCGTAGATTAAATCTGGGCAAGTTTATTTCTTAAACGAATTATTGAAAGATAATGTTTGTAACTGTTCCAATAGTTTCTTTTGGGCAAACCATAAACTACGCGCATGATATATGTGTGACAAAGCGCTAAAGATTTAATCCAATATAAACAATTTCTGACTAAAATAGTGTCAAAATTATTTATCATAAATTATTTTACCACTATTTCACCCAGAAATTATTTTATAAGATACAATTGGTTCGGCTGTAAACTTGACAACTTGAAATTTTCCGATATTTCGCCTGGTTTGGAAATTGACGTAGCAATGACTTATTTGTAGTTAAAGTATTTTCCTTTCGGCTTTTTAACATTGAAATCTTGACAAGTTAAGTCCAGAAATACGGGAAGAAAGTCGCTTCATGCATGATAGCAAACAAAAATGCGGGAATTTCACAGTAATTGTGGGAAACTTGGAAGATTTGCGTCATGTTTTCAGATTGTGTGCATTTTCAATTGGATAATTTGTAATTTGCTCGTAACTGCACATGTCTACTCAGTACCACTACTGCCCACTACCAAAAATTTGCATCTGAATGCCATAAATCACTGATCTCGAAATAAGACTGGATCAAGCAACATGTCAGAATTGAAGCCAAAATCAAAATATGCTGCCATTACTAAAGGCCAATTTACACTATCAAGATTTCTGTGATCAAAGTAGGAATATTTCACGGGAAAATTCTACGCATTGAAATATTTGGAAGAAGTATCAGAGTGCAGTAGTTCAATGTTAAATACTGTATTAGTTCCCTTAAATATTTTTAGCAAATCCCTGAAAGCTTAGGATTTACCTATCCGAAATGTCCACTTTGATCACAGAAACTTTGACAGTGTAAACCGGGCCCAGAGGAGGGTGGACAAGCAATTAGCGAGTTGTCACATGAGCTCTCGACCAATAGAATCGTCGTATTTTTCATTGTCTTATCAGATGATATTAGAAATAAAAATTTGCATTCGATGCAAAATAAATCGAGAAAAAATATTAATATTTAAATTTTCTTGCAAACTTTCAAGTGTAGTAGTACTACTACTAAAGATCTGGCAATGTGTGCAAAATTCTCTGTGGTAAACGTTATTTTCAATGTTATTTTGATGTTTGAAGTTAGACAACTGCCTGTGACGTGTTGACTCAAGTCGAAATGTGTTTACAAGTTTTAAATGAAAATATCTAGAATTACCATGGTTCAATTTTCTTCATTTTTTGTAGTCGCTCAGACAAAAGTATAAGCTTTAAATCTGCTGGAATGATCCCCGTGATCCCCTGGTGGTTTTTGAGATATTGGCCGTTGAAGTGACCATTGTCAACTTGACGTTCACTAGAATGGCATCTAATACTTTGGCCCGGCAAATATGATGTTTTTACTTCGCTTGTTCTGTTACTTCATATTTTATTCTTTCAGACAATCAATGATAATTCAGCATATAAATTCTTATGATTGTGGAGGATTTTGTTTTATCAGAATATTGCTTAAATCATGTACAAATACAGCCTCTGCAATTGTATTCGCTGCCAATATAGGATTCGCATCTTTATCCCAAATTTGAGGCATATCCTGTGCATTTTTATTGGCAAAGCTATGAGGGATACGGTCAAACTAACGGGTGAAGTAGAAATGTCGCTTCATAATATGTTCAGTGTATTTATAAATATTACAATTGATAAAAACAGCACACCGGAAGTTTGATCAAATAGCAAATCAACTGCAATACATTGTGGTACATTGACCTTACACACTGCGCTTACCTTCGCTTAGATGATACTCGGAGATTCAAAGCCACCCCACTTAGAAAAAGAGCCTCGCTATTGGAGATAAGAAATTTCCTTTCCTTAAACACATTGTTTAAATATTTAAAATCACAGCATGTCCTACGCAACTTGAGAAAAGGTAAACTTGTTATAGTAAACCACAAGTCAACATGACTATCACAGCAATTCAGCTATAAAATGCTATTTTCATGAAGTATCGCAGCCTAAAACTCTTGGCTGTGGAATCCTTCCATATTTTTTTATGAATAGACATGTTCACTCCACGACAGTCACAGCCTCAATGAAGCTACGTGTGGAGATAAATGCTGAAACCCACAATGCTTTGCGACCTACTTGTCCAACCTCCTCTGAACCGGGCCTAAGGGACCATTTTCTGCAAAAACATGGACACTCCAGTACATGAAATACAATCGTAGTGGGGGTTTCCAAAAGAATATTTTTCTGTCTCAGTCTTTAATCAAACATAAGACAGCGTGTATGTAACCAAGAAATGAATCAATAAATAGTATTGTCCAAGATCTAGAAAAAATGTGGACATAAACATTGCAAGTTTCATCACCAACCAATGGTGTACCGATAGTATGCATGCAATAGCCAAAGCAACCTTAATACCTCAAATAGGCTGGAAGTACATCAAGTTTAAGAAATCGTGGTTGAGAAATACTGACCAGTAAAACAGTATCGTTAAAGATCGGTTAGTTTTATTTTATTTTCTATTAAATAACTCTTTAGGGCTACTTGGACTGCAGTGGGAAATATAGTAATTGGTAGTTTTCATGCAAATTCTCAGAAAAAAGATATCTTAGCTTGTATGTTGGTTCGATGAAACTGATGCGGTCTTTTTTATTCAGATACTTTTGCTATCAGTGAGGTAGGATTGACTTAATAATAAGTGTTTGTGTAGTTCTTGTGTGTATCATGCGGTTTTGGACAGTGATAAACAATGATAAGAATTTTGTAAAGACATGAGTGCATGCGTCTTTCATTTAATGCAATATGGTTGGATTACTAGCAATGTATTATGTTTTGACAATTCGTTTCCGTCTTTAAAATGTGTGGTCAAAAAGAACCATTTTAAATATCCTTGGCTTGAAATATGGTATAGCAAACATTTCTTACAGTAGTGTGCTAGAGAAGGGCACAGAAGAGGTTTGCCATAACTGTTGATTGTTTTACAAAAAACATGCTTAGGGCAAGTAAAACCTTTATCATAAATTCCTTAGTTTTCCAGTTTTATAAAACCTTCTTCAGATGACTTGCAATTTCTTAAATCTAGTTGGGATTGCATTCTATGCAAGTTGCACTCTTTGACATGTCCTGTTTTTATCAGATTCTTTAAAATGATCTGAACATTTCTTGGAGTGCTTGCTAGGCTGTTAATCCATTCTCTAAATGCTTTTTAACCATTGTTCCTTTCTTCCAGAATTAGATGGAAATCTTCTCAAAACAACATTTATCTCTTAGAACCAGAGCAAAAAAATTTGAACTCACAAAGCCATACATATTAAATTAAAGTTTATTTTTATTATACACATAACTGCGAAACACTGTGATTGATAAATTTATTACTCAAGCTATAAAGTTTGAGAAAATACTTAATGTAACATCAAATGTAGATTAAGCAAGACTAGAGTTATAAATACAAATATATAGTAAATTACTGCTCATACAAAAAGCCCAGAATTTGATTTGGAAAAAATCTTTTAAAATATTAATATTTGTTCTTGTCGGATTTTTGCAAGACAGATTTCAGTCGAAGATCTTCAAAAAATCTATTTAGTAATAACATCTGAAGAAAAAAGGGGGGGGGTTTTAGTCAAAAATTTATGACATGTGCCATGGCGTGCGGTGACCAAATTCGGTAGGCAAGCGCAGGGGTGAGGTTCGCGGCAAGCCGCAAACCCATCTAGCGGGGTCTGAGGGCGTGCTCCCCCAGAAAATTTTTGGATTTTGAATGCTACTGGAGCACATTTACCCTGATTTCTGGGAGCATTTTGTTGAAAAAAATGTATCTGTTGTGACTGAAACACTATGTGTCTGGCGCTGACTTGTACGTCCCAGTATATCAAAGAATGGTGTGTAATATTTAGTATTGCGTACCTTTTATTTTTAGTCATCAATTTAACAATTCAACGGTACAAGAGCATAGTCTGTTGGTCACAAAGCTAGTCATACTTCACCGCAACACACATTTGCATACACTTAAATATCTCTCCAGACTGCTGTTCATACAAATTACGCACAGAGGATAATTACAAATAACCAGTAAACCACCTATTCATCAGAGCACTTTCACTCTTAGTTGTCTTTTAACCCACGATAACATTAATGGCTTGCATAATTTGGATTTCCAGTGGGTTGAATATACGAATATTTGTGCGTTGAAATTTTAAACAACGCATATTAGCGTCTGTGTTGTATTACTCCCGTTTGAAATTGCAAACCAGCCAGACTCATGCCATATTGCATGCAAGACTGTTGGCCAATCACTATCAAGCAGTGCCCTTAGAAGCGCCGCTAGCCTTTTCTTGATATTCCTTGAATAAGAAGCTTCCAAATCTAGATTAGGGCATGCACAAATGTTCAAATTGAGCTCCAAAGGCAAGCACACTTGCTTTGGTTAATAATAACTAAGAAACTTTTAAGGTGTATTTAATCCACTTGACTCATCTTACAAGTGTAGTAACATGAAACCAAAAACCACGACTGTAAATCGTGCATAAGTAGCAAGTATTTCAATTGTAAAGACAAAAGATTACATTGATATTGTTTAGAACAGAACCGTTTAAACTGATTTTGCCCACAAATTGATCAAAAAAATTTTTGCTTGGTAAAATGTTTAGGCAAATGGCGCTTGCCTACACTTGCATGACCGCATGCCACTAGACATGTGGTGGAACAAGCCCAACATACAAGGGAAAAGTGCACGGATACTTTTGTTTTACGTCTTCGTCATCGCAGTTTTCACTATCACTGCATAAGTTTTTTTTCTTTTCCCTTACCCTTTCACGCTTATTGTAGCCAAAAACATGCTTTGGGTCCCCAAATTTTTCTTTTTATGCTGTTCTTCGCTCAATTAGAGTTTTAAAGGTTTGGTCCCTTATCAATAGCAGCTGTCAAGAATCACTGGTTTCAAATTTTGTTTACTGCCAATTTGGAGTTGCTTGATCCAGTCTTATTTCAAGATCAGTGCATAAAATTGCTTGTGAAATCATCATGGAATGGTGCAAATTAGTTTGCGTTACTAAAGCTATAAGCTAATTAGTGTACACTCAACCAAAACCATGCTAGGCGAGGTTGAACGAAGAGTATGCGCATCTTCTCGAGAATATTTGCAACGCCTGCTGGAATGTTGCAATGCTTCCTGCAGCATTGCGTACACAATTGAAAAACAAATAACGTTTGCCAGATCTTTGAGCTGCTAGCAACTTTGTGTTTGGTAAAAAAAACATTTGGTGTTTTCCAGAAACTTCTAGAAAAAGTTGCTTTGGAAATTCCATTGTTGGTCCTTGGTAATCTGTTTACAACAGAAGTTTTTTTTTATTAAATTTTTTATTTTTGCAAGTGGCAGTCAGGTTTTCATTGTGCACAAGTGAATTAAGTGAAATCATTATTTGAGAAAAGAAGGAAAAATCGTTTGACAATTTTGAAGCCAAAGAAAAATTCTTGTTCCGAGGCATAAATTTGAAATGCTTTCATCTCAATTGAAACGAACGATTGGAGCAATTATAAAATAGCCGTCCACTTTTCAAACTTTCAACTTTGTTGGAACCATGATACAATGATATGAAGTAAAGAGAGGCAATATCGCAATTACTAGAAAGTTAGAACGATATATTAAGACTGGGTCTAAGTATTTTTTTTTGCTGATACGATGATACGAAGTAAAGAAAGGCAATAATGCAATTACTAGAAAGTTAGAGATATAATAAGACTGGGTTGAACTATTATTTTTCGTTGCTACGATGATATGAAGTGAAGTGAGCCAATTATGCAACTACTATAAAGTAAGAGCAAACACTAACTCTAACCCTAACCAAAACGCTAACCTAACCCTAACCCAACCCTTACCCTAACCCAACTATAACCCTAACCCAACCCTAACCCTAAATTAGGAACCTAGTCCTTTTGTGGAATTTGCTAACTTTGTGAGAAAAGGGTGTTAAGACTCCAAACAACTTTGAGGGGATGGCCAGGGGGATCTAATTTACAAAGAATTTTTCCGGGGGGGAACCCTCATATTGGTTAATAGTTATTTGTATTTTTCCAAAAAAATTCCACAAAAGGACAAAACCCTAACTTTGCGAGGATAAGAGGGTTTGCAAGTTCGGAAAGTTTTTCCGAAACCGGAAGTGACGTAGATCAAGAATATCTCTAACCCTTGTTTGGATCCTAACTCTTCCAGGGTTTCTGACAAGATAGAGTAAGGTGTTTGCAGTTATATGTAGTCAGAATGTTTACTTTTCAGGAAAAAAATTCAAAAATGTATGAAAAGATTTCTAGGAAGGAAAGCTGGTACAACTTTGATACTTTGGTGCTAGGGGTAATTTTTTAGGACAAATCAGAATCCGAAGTCCATTTTCGTTTTTTCTCCGACCTTGTATGATTTTTCGGGGGGGAGTTACTAACGCTTTTATTGTTGTCGTGTTTTGAACGTGTTCTTTTTAATACTTTTCAGTTAAACTTTGGCAACTTATAAACCTTAACACGGACTATCGAACAGTTTTTTAATTATAAAAAAAGACTACAGGGACCCAAGATATTAATTTTTTTCTGATTTTCTTTTATTCCTTGTAAAGAAGTTGCAATAGGATGTACAACATTTTTGTTACTATTTTTAGAAGTCACCTAAATAGTTGTAGCACGTGACGAAGCAACAAATTTTAAAACGTTGTTGGACGTGGTCAAGCGGCGTTTTAAATTTTTGCGTTTACCTCCCCCCCCCCCGGGATGGTTTTTAAGTTTTTCGAAAATTTTTTGTTTTGTTTTCCGGTGTAGAATTGTTAGGGCTATTGTTCTGTGTAGCTTAAGTATTCATAGTTAATTTTGTTCGGAAGTAATTAAAGACCGCGTTGTTAAGGCCTGGGGCGAGTTGGTTTATACGCTACGGTTTAAAGTCCAAGCTAACAAATTTTTTTTGTTAGATGTGCACTAATGTGGGTAAGTTTGTGGCGAGGATTGATGAGGTTTGCGTTAATTCTCCAGGTAGGAAAAATAAAAACGGTTTTTTCTCTATACAGCATGAAAACGAGGCTCTGAGACTCTGAGTTTTTGGTCGAGTGCTTTCAGCCTTAGTAGAAGTCTAATGGTATCCTTGAATTACCAGATAAATGCCTATTTAATGAAACCCTGGTTTCGGCAGTTTGCTTGGCCTTTCGTGGAATTCACAAAATGCGCTCTATCCCCGGAAGCAAGAGGTTTCATGACTTGACCATGGAGATAAAAAATGTGGAGCAGAGCCTAGCAAACACGTTAGTTTAATTTCGGAGTGAAAATATTAAAACGCAGAGATTTTATGGCGTTTATTTAGAAGAAACTTGAGCAAAAGATCATTTTACCTACTGTGAAATTCAATATTTTATTTTGAGCTTGAACGACGATCTGAGACTCTGAATTTTCAGTCGAGTACTTTTTGCCTTTGTAGAAGTCTAGTGGCGTGAAGAAATTTTGAGAATAATGATTTTTCTGACAAGAAAACATTGATACTACTACATTGATATTTCAGCTAAAAGAATGGCACCACATTTGAAAATCAAGTTGCATGACCAAATACCTATCCAAGTATTTCTCTCAACAAGAGAAAGCTTAATTATATGTTTATTGTTTCTGTAGTATGTATAGATAGTTTAAAAATCATTGAAACAGAAGACTTTGATTATACGAGTTTATTCATTTCATGTCGTCTCATTTCAAGGTATAGTTCTATGAAATATTGCTTCAACATAGACAAAGCACATATCAAAATGATCCTCTGGCCACAACCAACCTATTGATATGTGTTTTGTCACTGTACAATGTGTAGTTTAGAATTTATGATCAGAAAACATTGATACCAACATTAATATTCGAGCTAATATAATGGCATCCCATTTCAAAATCAAGTTGAATGAAATATTGCTTCAACATAGACCAGGCACATATCAAAATGATCCTCTGGCCAAGACGAACCTATTGATATGTGTTTTGTCACTGTACAGTGTGTAGTTTAGAATTTATGATAAGAAAACATTGATACAAACACTGAAATTAAGCTAAAATCATAGCATCACATTTCCAAATCAAGTTGAATGAAATATTGCTTCAACATAGACAAAGGCACATATCAAAATGATCCTCTGGCCAAGACGAACCTATTGATATGTGTTTTG
>JAODVQ020157368.1:0-12594 GCA_025400075.2 Phenganax stokvisi
TTGGGAGTAGAAGGATAAAAGTAGCGATTTATGTCATTATGCTTTACAAATTGTCTCATACCGTAGATTTCATGTCTTTGTTTTGTTCTTAAACAAGCTTTTTCTTGAATGATATCTTGTCTTTGAAGTTGAAAATTTTTTTTGTTGGCTTTTGATTTTTTATCTAGATTTTGAAGAGTTCTAACCTTTTCTAATTTAAAATTTAAAGCATTAATTTCATTTTTAAATTTCTTATTAAGACTTGTAAGGCGACTAAAAATTTCTTTTTTGGTCTTAAAAGCATTAGATTGATTTCTTTTTAAGAGTTGATTTGCGACACTAATAGTGCAGTCTTTTCTTTATTTTGTTTTTTGTCCTTTTTGAACACCCATTTATTTAAAAGGATGTTTTGATAATTAAAAAAAATTTTTTAAAAATCAATTTTTATTTTTAAAAATATTAAGAAGATAAGAATGAGCATCAACCCACCAAATAATAATAAAAAGGTTTACGACCTACATTCCACTTGGAGTCAGGTCATTTGTATTATGGTAGAAATTTTGGATAGTCACTCTTGTTTACCGACGTATCTTATCACTGTTATTAATTTTGATGCTTCGTCAAGTATACTCATTCACTTTAGAGAAGTCGAAAATATCATGTTAGAAGAATGGGTAAAAGTTTTTTATACCCTAGATAATATAGAGAAAATTTTCAAAAATGTGCCAAATAAGTTTAGATTTAATCCCATTGATCAAGGAGCAGGTAGTTTTGAGATTCGTTTTGAGTAAGAAAATGTGTAACTCTTCTTTAAAAGTTACACATTTTACAAAGTTGGATTCACAATAACATGCTTAATAATTTTCCAACTCCCGTAGAAAGGACAATTACCATTCCATTTTTAACAATTTTAATATAACTTTGCATTTCTTCCCCAGGATGAAAATAATGTTCTAAACGAGGTTCAAGATCTTGTTTATGTTCTAAATTTTGTCCAGACTTTAACTTATTAAATAACATCAAAGTTTTATTAGTATATTTCAGATCCTTATTGGCATCGGGTAATTCCATACGATAACGATAGAGTTTATCTTTAGGCTGAGATTCTCTTTCATACCATTTTTCTTTATTTAAAACGAGTTTTTCCATAGCTAAACTATGTCTTTTCATTTCATCTTGATAACCGTTATGATTTAATTTTGAAAATAGAAATCCAGCGCCTGCAAATGCAAGAGCATTAAAAATTCCGCTTGCCATCATGGTAGCCATTTATTTATTATTTCTTAAGTTGTGAAAAATCAAAGATTTTTCTTAGGACTTAACATTTCTTTAGCATGCGGACTCATCAAGATATTTTCTGAGAGTATTGTCGTTAAGAATATGATCAAGATTAATTTTAAGAGATCCTTAAAACTTTTTATAGAAAGTAAAGTTTCTCTTGTAAGTTTACTAATAAGAACAGAAAGACCTGCAGCTACTCTAGATTCTGCAATAGATTCTGCTAAATGACTTGAAATTCGTTTTTGAAATTCGTTCGTACTCATTTATTAAAGGAAAAAAATTTTTTATAAAATATTTTCATGAAAAATAATATCAAGAAGCTAAAAAATAAGAATCTTTCTGATATTAGGAAAGAAACAATGATCAATAAGATAAAAGTCCAATTTGGAATCTTTCTTAAAATTTCTTTCATGAACCAAATTATCCATTCATAAGCTTGATCATAAATCCAAGAAACACCTTCATCTACGACTTCTTTTCCTTTACTACAGAGTTCTAGGAGACTTTTTGTCGTACCTTGTGTAAGCCACTCAATAGCATATGGTGTTCTTACTTTTGTCATAAGAAATAAAATCCTCCTCCATAAGCAAGACTTAGAATAGGATTTGAATCAATAACAAAAGAATAAAATAAGATGGCAAAAGAACATCCTATCAAAGAAAATGAATTTTTGAGAATTTCTTCGATATCTTCTCTTTTCATGATATTTTCATGTTCTGGATAAAAAAATGACTAATTGTTTTTGAGATGATTGTAAAAAAAGATTTAAAATCAAATACATTGGTGAGTATCTTAATATTTTCGATAAAAGATATTATTTCTCAAGATTCATTTAATGTAAATTCTTCTTGTTGTTTTGTAGTATTTGTCAATAAAATATCTTTAAAAATAATAAGACTTGAACTAAGACTTTCGTAGAGATCTGGAAAAGGAGTTGAGTACGAATTTGGAATAGTTTCTCTTATTTCTTTTAACTATCTTTTCAAACTTTTTACTCTAAGTTCTAACTTACTTGAATCATGCTTAAAGGAAAAGTCGAGCTTTTTGCTAATATTATTTTCCCCCGAGGCCCATAAAATGTCATATTTTTCTTCGACGATATTTTTAAAGGTTAGAATGATAGTTCCTTGACTCGAAAGAACATAAGGTCTTGCCTCGACGTCATCGAATCCCTCATTTTCCATTTATTTTAAGAAGAAAAATTATGATTGGTACCAAGATTCCCACTAAAATTATCATTTTTATTTCTTCGACAAAAGGTAACTCCCATAGCAAAATCATAGATTTTGACTCCATTTTTTTCACCAATCTTACCTTTAAATATAAAAAATAATCTGATGCACGTCCAATCTCAATATAAAATATTGGAAAATTTTTCATAAAGATAACTTAAGATATCAAAGGGAACTTTTAAGATTACATCAAAAATCCAAAAATAAGAACTTAAGTATAAGAAAGACGCACGTAGTGCTTTGAGGAACGTTTCGATCGCGTATAAAACTTCCCAAAAATAGTCTATCATCATTTCTACAAAAAAGTTCCAAATTTTATCCCAAGCCCAAATAATATCTTTTAGTATTTCATCGTAGGAAATTAGTAATTGCAATTTTTTTATCATTCCAAAACCCAAAATAGATCTTGCACAATTTCATCAAGACCGTTGAGAATTCTTCTAAAAAAATATCTAAGTTTTCGAATAATTTTCTTAACAGAATATTTACCAAACATTTTTACGTCTCCCCTAGGATCCATCATTGCACGATAAAGATCGATATTATGTTCAATAAAAAATCATAAAATATTGCAATGATATCTTTAAAATACATGATCCAAGCTTTTCCGACAAGTTTAGTATCTTCTACGATTTCTTCTACGACTTGTTCTACGACTTGTTCTTGCTTTTTATTATTTATCCAATCATATAATTTTTCTGCATAGTAATTCCTAATATGAACCTATCAAATTCTGGAATAGGATCGTCTCTTTTTTTATCTTTTGTCTTGACTTGTTCTTCAAAACTTCCCTTGCTTTCCTCGTCTTCTTTGTTTTCAAACCAACTAAAAAACCAATTAAGAATATATTCTTTTATAATTATATAGTAAAAAAATAGTAATGTGAGTATTAAGAAAATTATATTAATAATATTTTGCAAAGAAAGAAAGATATTCTCACTCAATCTTATTACTGCTCCATGTCTATCGATTTAGTTATCGAGAAAGTCTTACTTTTGTGGATTATAATGAATTAAAATAATTCCCAATAGTAGTATAAAAAGTGCAAGCAGTTTTAAATTATAAACAAAAGTTTTTGACATTTTATTTAAAAAGACTTTTAATCCTTGTTGGTAAGAAAGCCATTACCCCATGATGAATTTTTTGTCTACACATAATAAGTAATACTAAGAGAATTATTCCTAGAATAATTAATAAATTTTCGGATAAGAAATTTATAGAGCTTTCCATCGCACCTAAAACTTGTTTTGTAGGTTCTAAAATCATACCTAGACTTCTAGTAACATCTTTACTTTGTGAAAGCAATTTCCTCATGTTGTGAACAGTGTCTTGAACATCGTTTACGACGCCTTTTGAGCTTGTAGTAATAGTAATTATCATACTTATGACACCAGCAATGAGACTTCCTATGCCTATTCCAATTTTAAACTTATTAGTGATGATCCATCATTCAAATCTTTGTAAATGCGATATATTTTTCTAAGGCATCTCTTACTTGGATCAATTTTAATTTGGCGTTGTCTTGAAATCTTAATTTTTCCTTAGAAAGCTCAATTGTTTTTAAAATAGTTTTGATAAATTCTCTTCTTTTGGGATCAACCTCATTTAAATGTTTTCTTCGCCAATAAGTGGTATCCGCATCTAATTGATTTAATTTTTCATTGGTAGAGTTTCCTTCTGGCTCTAAAATTTGATTGACTTCTAACATTTCTTCTCCACCAAAAATGCGTTCATATTGTGGATCCAAAAAGAGTCCCTTGATGATTGCTTGATTTTGTCTTCCAATTTCTCGAGAGAAATTTTCTTTAATCTCAGAAATGAGTTGATCTTCTTGAGCACTTTCTTCTAACCTTTCTTCAAAAGAAATCTTATTATTCTCGCTGGGTTTTAAAGGTTCTAAATTTATCATTTCTTTAATTTCACCATTGGCGGTATTTTTATATTCGTAGCTTCTTTTTCTGCAAGTTTGTTAAATTCTTCTACAAACTTTTTCAAATCTGGATCTCGATCATAATCAAAATCGCCATTTTTTGTTTTTTCGATAATGGGTTGATTTTTAAAACTAGCGTCTAGGAGACTTCATTTTTTATCGAGAAGAAGTTTAACATTATCTAAAAGTCTTGAAGAATGTTTTCCATCGTTCTCGTCAACATCTAGTCCCATTAAATTTTTAAAAAATATTTTTTGGTAAAGAAGTTCTTTTTCTTCTTTATTTGGACCTAAAAGTTCTCTAGGATTTATATTTAGATTGATGGGAGATTGTGCTCTCGTGTCTTCCCAAGAATAAGCACTTTGTGCCAACGGATGGAATGTAGGATTATTAAATTCTTCAAAAGCATCGTTTTCTTCATTATTTAAATTCTCGAGATCGTGATCCCAAATAGATTCTTCATTATAATCATTTTCATTAGCAGTTTTAGTAGGATCTTCAAAACTATCGATAGGTTTCTCATCAAACATCTCAAATTCTCCATAATCTGTTGCCATTTATTTAAGAAAAAAATTTGTTTTTACTGGAAATCATTTGGAAGATCATCAATGTCCCTCTCCTTAAGGAGGGAAAGTTCTTGTTCATAAAATTTGCCAAAAATAATTTCTCCATTATCATCCTTTAATTCATACATGGCAGGAATTCCATATGAAAAGCTTGTAATTTCGTAAATTTCATTTCCAAAATTTTGTCCTTCTTTCTTAAAGGCTTCTTTCATTTGTTCTCCATAATACAGGACTCTTACTTTATCTCCAACAAAAAATTTTGGCTCTTGAAAGCTTGCATCTACCTTTCCATAAAGATTATTCAAAACGATATTAGCGTTTTCTTTATCAACTTCTATGGGTTTCATATTGATCGAACGATGAAAAGAATTATTATAATTTTCTAATACGTCTTTTAAAACATCTATCCAAGCTTTGTTATTTTTTTCATAAAGATATTTTGTCATGATCATCTTTAGACTTCTATTAAATCTTTCCACCAAGGCTGCTTTTTTTTCACGACGTTCAAAATTTCGCTTTTTTCTTTTATCTTGAGAATTCCAATTGCAAGGAAGAAAGCGGGCATTTGCGAGTTCATCATGAGGATGTGTTCTTGTTCCTTCTGTAGAAAACCATCTAATATCTTTTTCACTTAAGAATTTATTCATTTCTTTAGAATGAAAAGTTGAGGCATCGTCAAATTGAATGACTTCTGGGTATCTTCCAAAACGATCCTTAAATTCTCAGACAATTTCTAAAGCAGAAATGCAAGCATTCGTGGTTCCAAATTTTAGAGGAAGCGCAAATCCATATCTCGATAAAATTTCTATTCCAGTGAGAATCCATTTGAAACCTCTATTGAGTTTTTTGAGTTTCTTATAATTTGGAAGATTAGACTTGCTTCCCATATCGATGAGATCAATTTGTAATTGTTGTCCCAAGTAATACACCAAAGTTTTTCTAAAGGGAAAACGCTTCACACCTTTCTTAAATTTGGTATAAACTTCTTGCGATTTTAACCAATCTCTAATAAAACTTTTAGAAATGGGAATCGAGTCGAATTCTCTTATTTTTTAATAAAGAGTTTCTACACCTCGATAATCTCTTGATGGATCATAATAAAGATCTCGTAGAAACATTTCTTTAGAAATATTTTGTTCGTTTTCCATTTAGTTTAAAACGACGCTAGGAAATTTTTAATTTCCTTTTAATAAATGAAAAGACTTACAATGTACTTGGAAAAACCAAAGCAAGTATTTTTTTAAGAGATTTCACAACAACTAGTTCTAGTTCATTCTTATTTGTGGAAAATGTGACATTATTTTGGAAATATTTTAATATTAAAAACAATTCCATCATCGATCTTGGAAATAACACCAACATTACTTTCCCCACAGGATACTATTCTTCTTCTCAGTTTGTGGAAAAACTCAAAAATTCTAAAATAGAATTAGAAAAGTTAGCCTCTCAAAATAAATGTAAAATTACGAATAAGAATAGCACCACCATCGATCTAAAAACGATAGGAATGTTATTAGGATTTGAAGAAAATACGAAAATTAATTCTGATGCTGAAAAAACGAGTCCCAACGAGGTAAATATTTTAGACGATTCAAGATTTATTAATATTTCTTGTAATTTGGTGGATAAAGAAAAAAATTTCTTTCAAGAAAATTTTAGCGAAATAATAGCTTCTCTTTTTGTAAGTAGTGAGATCGATCTCAATGGTGGGGTAACTAGTTTTTTCAATGTAAATTCAAAAACGGCCTTGAAAAATGGAACTTAGAAAAATATTATTTTTAAGATAACTTCAAATAAAGAAAAGGAACGTGGAGAGCTCGATGATACTTTTGATGGTGTTTGCGTGTAGATAGAATTTTATATTCGATGACGCGATTTTTTTGCTTTAAATAAAACATGGAAGTTTACTACGATTGGAAGTATGACAAAAAATATGGAAAAGACACTGTTGATAAATTAATCGATGGTTTCTCGAAAGAAAGCACTAAAACAGAAGTTTTAGAAAAATATCTTAGCGTAAAGCTAAATTTTTTCGATTTTGATTATCCAATAAAAGAAAAAGCGAGCACAGCAAGTCAAGGCCAAGAACTTGTTCCTATTACTTATTACAACACACATCATGGCTATCGATATGCTTTGGGAACATATGCTTTTAAGAATAATCCTCATTGGCAAGAAGCGCTAGGTGTTTCTTCAAAAAATTCTAGCGAATTAAGAAAAAGTTTCGAAACAGATTGGAAGCCTAAGATTTGGAATTATTTTGGAATCGTAGAAAAAAAAATATTATAAACAACGATAACCTTTGATTAGATTTTGAGAAATTAAATTTCTTCATAAGTGAAAACGATAGCTTTACTTATAAGTTAAATGTCTTAGATACCAAATGGAATCAAGACTTAATCGAAAAATTTGGAGATATTTGAGCAGAATTTGATAAAGACGAAAGTTATTTGGAGGTTCCTTATTTTACGAGCTTGGTAGCAGCCTATGTATTTTCTCATCTTGGAGAAATGAGCATAGAACATTTTTCGCGAAAAAACCAACCAAAAGTTACTTCTAGTATTGCACGTTATTACTTTTACTTTGACATGGCTAGATTCTTAAGACATCCCAAGGAATTAAGAAGATATGTCGATAATGAGCTCCTAAAAATAATTAGAAAAAATCTTCCTATGAGACAAATCGTTAAACATCAAAAGCCAGATAAGCATGCAGAAATAGCTACTTTTATCGCTAGATGAGTTCGCGGTCACATGAACATAGATAAACGTTTTGATCCAAAAAAGAAGTATAACATAAAAGAGCTTGCATACGATTGGGTTGTCAAGACTGTAAATAATTCTGATAACAATTGGAAATTCTTTATCAAAGAAAATTCCGATGGATTAACACGTCTAGGTCAAAAGCTTTTCCAACAATCGACAGAATCTTATGTTTATCCTATTTTAGGAGCTCAAGCGAAAACTCAATGGAGCATCGTGAATCAAGGTGCAAAAAGTGCTCAAACGCAAGATGTTTTTAGTAAATTATTAAATGATACCATCGTTCAACACGATACCACGATTATTATTAGTAACATGAGAACGGCCATAAAAACACAAATGTCGTTTTAAGAATGGTGATAGATCCAGGAATTATCTTTATTCCTTCCAACATGATTATCGTGAAAGAGCCTATTGAAGGTTTTAATAACATTTTAACTTTGGCTAATAATAGCATGAATTTGGTGAGAATAAAAATTTAAACCGCGTAAAAAAGACGAGTCCAAGTGTTATTTCTAAAAAGAATTCTGATGTTTCTAAGCATGAGGAAGAAATAAAGCCAATCGTAAAAAATACTTCTAAAGAAACTAATTTTTCAACGCCACGTGACTTAGCAGTTATTTCTAAGCAAGATACGAGTCCAAATTATTTATATGGTCTATTAGGAATCGTTTTTGGAATGTTTTTTCTTTGAATAAATGGGTTCTTGTATTCAAAAACAAACCACAGAAAAATGGATAGAACATCCTTCAAAGCCTGGAGAAATGATAAAAGAGGTTACTTCATCTACCACTTGTAAGTGTTTTGGAAATGTAGGAAGAAATGGGCAAAAAATTAGAATAGGACTGGAAACTCTTCTCAAAAGTAAGACTAAAAGTGATGTTAAAGAAATTTTTTCTTAAATAAAATGTCATGATTTTTTTATATGAAAAACAAGCGCTAGCGAGTTCTAATAATGAGGATTTCTCAAAGATAAAATCTGATATTAAGTCGAACAACGATTCTTTAAAATCAAATTTAACCAAGATAAAAGTTTTAGAAACAACCTCGACTTCCTATAATTCTATTGTAAATAATCTTTCAACAGATATTGGTAATTTAAAAATCAACATAATTAATACGAAAAAAATATTTCTACTAATAGAAAATTATCTGTGCTCAATAAGGCAAAAATTTTTAGTTTAAACTCGAAGATAGATAATATTAAGAAAGCTAGTAACTTTCTTTACGAATTTTAGCATGTTGGTTTAAATTCTAAAACGCCTGGAGAATATTTTGAACCTATCCCAGAAAGAAGTGGACACATTGCAAGTCCTATTAATCATCAAGAAAATTTTAATAACAACGCTAAAATTAAAATTCTTCATCACGGGAACGATAATGACTCTAATATTAAAAACTTAACTTTAAAATATGTCGTAGAAATTTACAAGGCAAATGGAAGTCTTCCCACCACGCACAATTTGGTAGAAGTAGATTAAAGTTCTCTCGTAAAACAAAATGTGCTCTCACAGCAAATTTTTACTTTAAATCAAACAATTGTCTTACGTGATAAAATTCCAAATTTAGACGATGGGCTACTTGTGGTTTTTAAGTTCTCAAAAGCCCTCAATCATAATTTAGAAAATGAGAGTATGGTGAGCTTGATATTAGAAAATTAAAAAAAACTACATCAAAAAAATCTCACTTCTTGAATTTTCTTTTCCTGTAATAAAAAGATCGAAACAACCACCAAGGTTCCAGAAAAAGTTGAAAAAAAAGTTGAAGAAAAAGTTGAAAAGAAAAAAATAAATGCTAAAACTCCCTTAAATAAAATGTCGACTAAAAAAACTAATTCGAAACAAGGAAATTTAAAGAAATTAGGTGAAATTTCTGAAAGTACAAAACCCGCCAAGAAAAAATTTCTTCAAGATCAAAAAAATGCAAGTGAACAAGAAGATTCCAATTTCTCATTTTTCTGTCAAAAAAAAATTATATTCCTGATGGGAATTTCAATTATGGTATTTTTCTTACTTCCATCTCTCCTTAAAAAAAATCAATCAAATGCTTTTTCAATGAACGAAAATATTCGAGATACTCCTGTTTTCGATGAGGAAAAAGAAGAAAAAACCAAGTTAGATAATTTTGATTAAAAATAAATATCTTTTAATTTTTTTGTTCTTTTAATAAATGAGAACCGAGAAGATATTCGAGCCAGAATTTCGTCAACTCAAGATGTTTAATATTAAAGGACAAAGAAGTAAACACATCATGACTTTTAATCCAAATAAAGCAAATCCCAATGAAGAACTTTATGTCAACATTCCAAAACTACATTCTAACGATTGTCTAGCTCCTGGAAGTGTTTGTCTCAAGTTTAATTTTAAGAATGCCAACGAGAAATCTTGGTTTCTAAATAATTTGGGAAAACTTTTAATAGAAAAATTAGTTACTACCATCGGAGGAGAAACCATTTACGATAATAATAAGCATAATGAGTGAGAAGTCTACCAGGACTTGTGGCTTCCAAAAACCGTTAGAAAAGATTTGATAGAATTTGGCGTCGGAATCGTAAATCTTAGAAAATTAATCTCCAAGTCTGACAATGGAACTACTAGTAGTTCTACTCAAAAAGTTGCGGATAAACTTATGTTTGATACTTTTAAAACAAAGCGAAAATTAAGATTGGGAAAATTTTAGAAGATCATGGCGTGATCGCGCCTTATTTCATGGGACAAAATTTTCAATCTAGAACTAGTTTGCCAGCGCCGAGAAGATTATGTTAGCACAAAGTTCTCAAGAAGTAGAAGGCTATTCCTTAGAGAATTTAGAGACGATCAATAATCAAGATTTAGCCTCAAGAGCCATCTCTGAGTATGAAAGTGGAAAAAGTCTTTCTTACGAGCAAGTTACTTGTCTAAAAGTTGAAGAATGGGACAAGGATGCTACTATTCATAACGAGACCATTAATCTTCCTAGAAAAAGTTTGGCTGCCGTCTTAATGTTATTTAAGAAAAAGACTCTTTCTGATACCGAAGAATTTATTTATCCAAATATTGGTCTCCTCAAAGTGACTATCGAAGGCCTCCCAATAGTGTTTATAGTCAAGGTATTAATTAAGCGAGAAGATTTATATCGAGAAGCTCATCGATTCTTCGAAAGAATAGAATCTTGTAAGGGAGAATGTGAGATCAATATCAAAAACCTTTTTTAAGACAAATTTGCGTTTGTGGTAGATCTTAGAATGATCCAAGATAAAAATCTCGTATGCGTGGGAAAGAAACTGGTCGATACTCAAAATGGAATCTTGTTGGAAATTACAAAGCGAGATACGAGTGCCAACGTGATTGTAGTATGTTTGTGATTAGTGACGGGCTCCTCAATTTTAAAAATAATAAGTTTGACACAGTGCATTACTGAAAAACGAGCGTTAGCAAGTTCCAACGTAGTTTAAAGACGTTTTTTAAGAAATCAATAATTTTTTTAACCTCACAGCAAAATCGTTGATTTGTGAAAAAACAGTTTTAAATAAATGACCATAGATCCTAAAGAATACGAAAACGAGTTTGAAAACGAGTCAGAGTCGTTCGATAATCTCCGTCAAGAACTGATCGAGCTTTCTGAAAAAGGAGAAATTAAGGATTCTGTGTCTAAGATTAAAAAAGCCAATCAAGAAACGCTTCGTAGCATTAAATCTAAATATGAGTCAAAGCGATTTGAGGCAACGAATAAGATGGTGGTAAAAATGCTTTTAGAAAAACTTTGGGAGTTTCTACAAAGTTTAGAAATGATCGAGAGTTCCGAAGAATTATCTCAAGAACTCTTAAAAAATAATCTTTTAATGGAAGATTTAATTTATCTCGTGGGTTTAATTACTCCATGGCTTCCCTTGATGGGAATTGGAAGTGGCGTGATTACTGTGGGAAAACACATTGCCTTGAAAAAGTTATTAAGCGAATTTAAGCGCTTTGCGCCGACAATGTCGGATAATGTTTTTAAACAACATTCCACAACAAATTCTTCTTTCCTTAATAAAACATGCCTGCTAGAATCACGCAAGAATGAGGAAAAGATTCCAAGCCCATCTTGAAGGAACTTTCCCTAAAATCAAAAAATTCTAAGAAAAATCACAACGTTTCCATTGATTGTTTCAACATGATTATCGTAGGAATGACATGTTGTGGAAAAACAAAATTTCTTCTTGATATGATCGAAAATGAATATAAAAATTTTTTTGAGAATATTTTTTTGATATGTCCCACGTATGCTCGGAATAAAACTTATACCAATTGGAAATACGATGAAGATGAAAATTTTTTCGTGCTACAATGTGATCAAGATGAGGTCGAAAATTATTTTAAAATAGTGATAGAAAGTTCTAAAGGAAGTAGAAGTTTAATTATCCTCGATGATTGTGCAAATAGCAAATTGGTTAAAAAAAGAACCAGTGAGCTCGTTAATCTAGCTTTTAGTGCGAGACATTTTGGATTATCTTGCATTGTGATTACCCAACAATTAAATTCTACTGCCAAGTTTTTCCAAGATAATATTTCTAGGCTGGTTACTTTTTACAACCCTAACAAAAAAGACGTGGAGCTCATTTTCGAGCATTATTTGGGACATGTCAAGAAGCAAGAAAAAAAAGATGTTATTCACGAGCTCAAAACAAAAAAATTTGCCAAGCTTTTGATTTGTTTGAGATTTCGTTATAAGCATCATGTGGAATAAGATGTATAACTTTTCGAGAAGAGTTACACATCTTTTCTTGATAAGACCTCGATGAGAGCAAGAATTTTTTTTTGAACTTGTGTGAACTTGTGGTGAACTTGTGTTTCCAAAACACAGATGCTTTAATAGCCTACTGT
>JAODVQ020157477.1:0-11159 GCA_025400075.2 Phenganax stokvisi
TATATTCCTGACGCTGAGGGAATCTGGATTCTATATTCCTGACGCTGAGGGAATCCGGATTCTATATTCCTGACGCTGAGGGAATCCGGATTCTATATTCCTGACGCTGAGGGAATCCGGATTCCATACTCCTGACGTGAAGGAATCCGGATTCCATATCCCTGACGCGAAGGAATCCGGATTCCATATCCCTGACGCGAAGGAATCCGGATTCCATATTCCTGACGCGAAGGAATCTGGATTCTGTACTCCTGATGCAAAGGAATCTGGACACTAGAGATGTATTATTGTATGTGGTTTCCAAGGTTACTGTGGTGAGAGATCGTTTCTGGAGAAGATACATGATGTTGTCAAGGAAGTGAAGAAAATATCTCCTACAGCCATTTTCAGTATGTCTTACTTCTGTGTGTATATATTATTCAGGCTTTGAGCGTTTTGCTGACATTTTATTTTTACTAACAATACTCTGTTGTTAAATGTAGTGATGATTTTGTTCCATTGCTATAGTGTGTGATCCAGTTCTGGGAGATGATGGCCAGATGGTGAGTTAGTGAGTTAGCGATAATACAGTACTAGAACCTCATTAAAGTGAATTCCAAGGGACCAACTTATAATCAGAAATTTTGCCAAAGCAATACCACCCAGGTCAGCTCTTTCAAAGAAAAGAACTGCCCTGGATGGGACTCGAACCCATGACACCCGGTGTTCCGGGCCGAGTGCTCTACCAACTGAACTACCAGGGCATGTATGCTTGTATAAAGGAGGTTAGAGTTTCTAAAGTGGTATTTCTTGTTAACAGTGTTCACTTTAATGAGATTCCACTGTACTTGATTCTGGCATGTGTTTCTGGTGTACAGTATGTTCCTAAGGAACTGATTGAGGTCTACAGAGACAAGATAGCACCTTCAGCCGACATCCTTACTCCCAACCAGTTTGAACTCGAGTGAGTGGTTTGTGACATCATGTGACATCACAATCATACTATCCTGTAATCACATGATCATCATGTGACCTCTTATAGATTACTGAGCGATAGAACAGTTTCTAGCGAGCAGGAGGCACTTCAGGTCTCTCTCTGTGTGTCTGTCTTTCATAATATACAATTAATATCTGTAGGCCATTGACGTACTATTGAGCAGAGGAACAGATTGTGTTATAGTTACCAGTTTAGAATTGAAATCATTACATAACAATCTCATTCTCCTAGGAAAGACAAGGAAAGGTATATTATACAATGCAAGCTCTCTATTTCGTTAGCTGTGTTATTATACAGGTAGAACCTCCGAACAAAGGACACTTTGGTGCCAACAGTTTTGTCCTTACTAGAGAGGTTGTCCTTATCTCGGAGGTCAAATTGTACACAGTTTTATTGGAAAAGGAGAGCAAGTGTCCCTTGTAGAGAGGTTGTCCTTATCGTGGAGCGTCCTTTATTGGAGTTTCCACTGTATTATACAGGGGAGATGGCTCGAGTTGAAATTCCTAAATTGGAAGGACATTTCGTAGGAACAGGAGATCTTTTCTCAGCGTTGCTGTTGGCCTGGAGTCACCTAGATCTACAGGTCTATGACTACCTCTCTTACTGGAATCATTACAATCTCAGAACCCTCATTTGCTATATATTATACCATAGCGCTTGTAATTTTTCACGAATGGTTGTTAAAGTTTATGTTATTTTTAGATGTCATGTGAGAAGGCAGTAGGTACAATGCAGGCTGTACTGAAGAGAACTCTCCAGTATTCAAGAGGTTAAAGCTCATATATAATAGGCTAAATTTTAGATACAATAGAGCGTATATTATACATAAAGGCTATATTTAGTACAAGTGGAATAAAATTGCATTCTTTCACTATATCGCATTGTTCTTGATTGGTTTTGTTCTGTGTATCTTTAAATAATAGCATTTTCTATTCTTTAAAATGCTACATTAAAGCTTCTTTAGACAGAGGAATGCAGCTGGTAGTATTTTAAATCCATGCTATAATTATGTTACCCCAGCCTCAGAAAGACCACTAAATCCTGACACTATGGAACTAAGACTAGTCCAGAGCAAGAGAGATATTGAGACTCCACCCACAATTTCAGCTTCCAACATCACCATGACAACAAACTCAATCTCCTGACATTAGTTTTTCTTCTCATGACTATTATTATTTATTTATCATGTGAGAGTCATGTGACTTTGCTATGGATCACATGATGCATGTTGTGATGACGAGCTGGTTGCCATTTGGGACCAATCAGAAACGTACCTGATTTTGGGATGAAATTGCATATTTTGGTATAAAATTATAGGGTCTTACTCATCGTAATTCAGATTCTGAGTCCATCCCAGTAGTTGGTCTACATCATCTTCTTCAGCTCCTTCTCCAGTGCCACCTTCTGACCATCCATTGGGAGAATAGCTTTAGAGAGAGAAGTAAAAGAGGCTATAGAAAGTGGTTTCTATGGCAATAAGATGATTCCTTAGGGATCTTACATTGGAAGAATACTTCTGTGGGAGGTTGCAAAAAGTGGGTACTAATTTTATAGCTCTATCTAAGGCAGGGAGCTCACAGTTTTTTCAGCCATTCAATTTTCTTTCTCTTTTTCTTTCTCTCTGCCTCCTCTTTTCTCTGTAACTGAATATCAGACATTGAGGAAGTAATATACGAGAGAGGGAGAGTGAGGGAGTTAAGGAAGGTCTCACAGAGGAATGATGAAAAGGTCGTCGTTTCGCAGAGGTTTCAGTTGTCACAAAATCTGGTAACTTGCTTCTGAAAAACTGCAAAACAAAACAAGCCACGTTTGGTTTAATAGCATACACATTTTTTACTCTTTCGGACACCAGTCTCCAGCCATTGTTCTCCCATCTCTCATACCATCCTCTCCTGTCATCTGCAGATTAGATTAACACTAAAATGATTGATTACAGTGGAGTTTCACTGCATCGTCACTACCTCCATCTCTTTATATGTAACAGGCAACTTTGAGGCTGAAGTATTGCTCATTATAGTAGGGTGTCCATTCTGGAGGGGTTTCGAATGCTATCAGGGTGCCCTGCTATAGAGCGGGTATCCATTAATTATGCAGGGTTCCACTGTATATAGTTTTTTAAATTACTAACCATGTTTTGGTAGTTGTTTGTTGTCATGGTTATGTTTCAAACTTGAAGGAGGGAGGCGACTGGTTCTGGCTGTATAGTCTCTTGGACTGTACGAACACACATCAACCACACTCTGACTGGTGAATATCTTGTAATAGATTGATGGTGGAAACTTTAGCTGTGAGATAGAGAATTAGTGTCACAGAGAGAAAGGGAGTGAGTGGATTATTAGCTCACCCCTCCTAATCTGAATCTTACACATGCACCGGATGCCTTATCCAACAGCTGTGCCTGAGAGGAAAAAAATGTTATTTTCTGAAACCAATCAAGGATGGTAGTTAGTAACCTCTAAAGGGTTAATTGTCCTGAGCAATGCACCAGGGTCTCCTCTCTGTTTGAATGTGACAAGTTTCCGATAGCAACTGAAGGTCACTTTATCCTATCAACTAAACTAAATAACTACTTATTCCTATCATGCTAAATTCTACTTGGTAGCTCCTCCAAGATTTTTGAATTCTCACAGCAGCTTCTTCTTGTGTTAGAACCTTCACTCTCTGGGATAAAGATATACTAACTTCTCTCCACCAGTTCTGTATGATTCGAGCACAGTAGTCTCTGTAACTCAATATACTGTTTGAGGTTTGCTCTAGGCCTAGTTCCTCCTGACACCATCTAGTGTAGGCCTTGTATCTCTTTTCCAGCAATGGATGTCGACCTGTTGCATTGTTTCTCCCTCTTTTTCTTAGTATGGCGTTGAATTTCTTTCTGGAAAGTAGGTTTACTAATAGCTTGTTAAAGTGATGATGCTACCTTGTGCGGAATCCTCGCCAAATTCGCTGTATTTCTATCGCTCCAGCGTTTCTCCTGTCTTCGTTTTTCGCATCTTTAGTCAGCAGAGCCTGGTACAGTAGCTGGTATTAACACTAGCTAAAAGCAATATACTATCTACTCTCACCCTCCTCCGCTCTTTCCCGCCAACAGCTAAGAGGTATGTATTGTCTGCGTCTCCTGCGTGAAAGATAAAGTAGACTTGAGCTCTGCTACTATCTGAGGACGTACCTGGAAATGCTACCTCCTTTACTAGGCGTCTAGCGTTCTCCCGAGACAGCATCTCTTGCTCGCAAAGCACAGCATCAAGTTTTCTGCAAAAACAGCGGAGTAAACAAAAGTGGGTGGGGCTAGAATTTAACCTTTTTCATTCTGAATTATGAAAAGGCGGCGGCGAAGGTCGGCGGCATCAGAAGCGGCCCATACAGAACGATACCGCAGCAAAGCGAAAGAAGTAGAGAGGGACTCTACAGACGATGAATATGAAGAGAAAGAGTCGCTACCGAAGCCGCCGTGGAATTCTATCGCACTGGCAGGATTCCTCTTCTTTGCGGGGACGGTCTTATTAACGACGGGCGCGTTACGGTGGGCGGGGCTTCATGAGGACGCAGAAGCCAAGGCAGTCCCGATGTTAATTCTAGGAACAATATGCTTTCTTCCTGGATTCTACGTAGTACGAGTCGCCTACTACTCGTGGCAAGGATACTACGGATACTCCTACAACGACATACCGCGTTGACGTTTCAATATCTCTCTTTTTATGCGAAAAAGTAGTATTTTTAATTTTAACTCCTAAAACAAAAATGTACGTGCGTGTAGCTATTGTTCTTCTTGTTGATCTATTTCAGTTTGAAAGTCATAGTCACCTTGGAGACTGTGTTCATTGTAGGTGACGTCTGTTGTCTGCAAGGAGAGAGTGTGTTTGATGATTTATTGAAAGACAATGTAACTGTCGTATATACTGTAATGTACTTAAGCTTTGTAGGCCCAGTAGCAAGGTGACAGACACACTCTAAAAGTCGGGCATGAGATCAGAGAAAACAAGCAAAAGGTGATATTGATTTTGAAACAGGGGAGAGAGATAAGCAGGGAAGTGTTGAATAAAGTTTGTATATTATCAGATGTGTATATAGGTATACATACATACACTGACCTTTCCACCAGTCATACTGTCTTCTGATATACTAGCATCACTAAATAGAATATACAAAACAAGTTTAGAACAGCATGTAATAGAGAGTTGAGAGATAGAGCTATCCTAGTACTGACCTATCAATCTTGGTTGGTTCCGAAAGAGGAGGAGGAGGAGGTAGGGAGGACATGGGTAGGAGGGTTTGTGGTCCAAATAAGTCGTCTAGTTCCTGTTGTGAACTGAGTTTCACTGCATCATCACTACCACCATCTCTACCCCCACTCACTGCTCCAGACAATCCCAATAGGAGCACATCCTCCTTGCCTGTTGACCGTGTCGTACTACCTGTTGTAGTTGTTGTCGATAAAATAGTACCTGTTACCGTGGTTACGATACTCGTACTGCTAGTGAGTTTTCCGGTTGCCGTGACGACCTGTTTAGGAGGCTGTGCCAAGTCAGATGATGTAGCGATTGATGATGAGGAGGAGGGTAGCAAGTTTCCGTTGGTGATATTGTGATGGTGATGGTGTGACGAGTGATGGAGTGAGGAGGAGAAGGAGGTTGGGAATGAGGCGGCATGAGGTGGGAGGGAGTGATGATGTGGACGAGAGAGGAGGGAAGAGAGTAGAGGGGTATTTGTAGGAGGTTCAATTCCCAGATCTCTAGCTAGCTGTTCTCTACCTGGATATGACTCACACTACAGAACAACAAATACCATTAAGTAGGTATAATAAGTGCTAAATTATTATAAAGATAGAACAAACCAATAGAGAACAATGGGACACAGTGAAAGATAGCATTTTGTTCCATTTTTACTAAATAAAGCCTTTATTATATTATTGCTATAACCAATCCCATACATGGATAAATGTGTGATAAGGATGTTTGTATGTATAAGCTACTAAAGAAATGTTATTCTAACATACCACAACTGAGTGGAGGCTGACTAAATATGTGCATTTTTCACTACTACAACTTGAGACATTCTTTCAATTTCATAATCAGTGTAACAATGTTGTGCTGATAGCTTCAGTTCTGCCCACACTGGTCGGCTCTACATGCAACCACCACTTGGGATTTTAAACCAGATTTTACCACATCTCTGGTTGTATATACAGTATTGTACTAATACTAGCATGGAATATTAACCATTGCTAGCCTCAGTAGTGGCAGAGAACACTGTTTAAAATAGTGACTTACAGCGTTAGTTTCAGGATCAAACACGGCGGTAGTGAAGTCGAGTTGAAAGAATTCCAGAAATTCCCTCACCAGTGCGACTGTCTGTCTTCCTACAACATTGAAAAGTGCAATAATTAAAAGGAGTCGGTCCCTGGTTGACTGGTAGGTAATTACCTTCCTTGGTCTTTTGAAAGTTCTGTAATTTCTCACTCACAAAAGGGTGTGCTTTCTACAGAACAAGAAAAGTGTATAACAACATACGTGTTATCATGAATTAGCTGATACTCTCGGGGCCATTTCAAATAAACAAAGGAGGTGTAAACATTCTGTTCTCTACCTCTTTAGACTCTTGTTCTTCAAGTGCCAAAAACACGTTCGCTCTCAGCTGTGCCTGCGGGGGCGAGAATACCCTCAATTTCAGACCCCCGTGAGCCCGCGACGGGAAACCTTGAGCTGGCTCGCGGCCCGAGTGCCGGAAAAAGCTTACCCTGATCTTTCCCAAGACTCCCTTGGCTTCCAAAGACTGCGCTACTAGATCGCGCAACTCAACGTCTTCTTCACCCGCCATTTTTTCAAACCTATGATGTAATGTATTAGTCACGTGATCACGAATTTGGCGCGCGCCGCCGCTACATTGAATTTGCGCATGCGTAATCAAATATAATAGCGCCCCGCCCCCATCTTTGAGAATCGTGGCGAAAGTGGTTTAGCGTTGAAGAAAGCCGTTTATCAGTGTGGAATGCAAAGAAGCCCGGGGAGCTCACGGTACCGGGAGGAGAGGAATACAACTCGCGGTTAGTGGCAGGACTTGTGGGTCGACAAAGGAAGAAACCCGTTTTTAGCTCTACTGACGCTGATTTATGAAACGCCTATAAAATCGCAGAAAGACAACTAGCTTGTTTTAGTGACCGCGCACGTCATGTCTTCGTCTCGCGGCACTCTCCCACTCTATTACAAGAACTCAAAGCCAGTGAGCTATTCCAGCGGAGCGGGGAAATCGTGGAAAGACAATTACCTTCTAGTTATCGTGTTTGTTGGATTCATCGTTCTCATTGCTGGCACGTTCTGGTTCCTGCCGCCTTTAGATGACAAAGACTCTGACTACGAGAAGACTTATGGAAGATTTACTGGGAATACCGCCATTACTGATGTAGTTATTCCTACAGAACCTACTCTTGTGCCTTCTCAGTTGAAGGGAGATTTAGGGAAAGGAGGTAGAGGATTAGGAGGAGGAGTAGGGAGGAAGGAAGGAGAAGAAGAAGAAAGAGGCAGAGAAGAAGAGAAAGGAGGAGAAAGAGAGGGAGGAGTAGTTAAAGAACCACCATTACAGCGGAGAAAAGATGATGTTCCTGTCGAAATATTAGAGAAAGTTCCCAAACCTCCTCAGTCTGTGGTTCCCCCAGAATCCTCCAGACCCCCTGAAACATCCAAGCCCCCTGAGATAACAAAACCGACCGAAAAGTCTCCTCCTCATTTTCCTCATCAATCTGATGATAAACAGTCACACCCTGAAGGAGCTGCTCCTGATGCGGTTGCCATGGAAACAAACACAGGAGATGGTGCAGAGGAAAGGAGAAACAAGATAGTGGAGGTAAGCAATAATAATCAATTTGGCTCAGAATATTTACTTTAAACATTTTCCTCTTAACCATGTTCCTTGCATGAAATTCTAATCCAGCCACCTCGCTATTCCAAGCCTCTCTAATCCAGCCACCTCTCCAAGCCTTTCCCCATGTTGTATGTACAGTTTAAACCACATAACACCTACTTCACAGTAACCAGTAGTCAGCGGATGGAAAGTGTATTGGCTAGCAATGGTTTGATATCCCCGGATTATACTACGACCATTGGCAGAGACAAGCAATTGAATTTCCTCCCTATATTATGACCATCCCTGCCAGAGCCAATCTATATACAGACATTATTGGCTTATAATGTGGTTAATGTACTGTGGAGCTGTTATATAGAGGACGATATGGGGACGGATAGATACCTCTTGACTTTAAAACCTGTATCTAAGAGACTAATGGATCCTTGTTAAAGTGAACTCCAGGGGACCAGCTTAAAATGTTCACACAAACAGGAGTTCCAATTAAAGAGTAGCTACAGTATAGCGTATGATTATAGAAGCAACCTTGAAATTAGGATGTATATACTAAAGAGGTACTTCATATTAACAGTGTTAAGTTCCTGACAATGTTCAATTCCATTATAATTATTTTTAAGAGCCTTGGGATTTTTACATGAGGGATGGCCCAAATTTTTTTAATTGTGACATATGTTTTGTTAAGTTTGTTAACATTGCATATATCATTAGTTGAAGATGTCATCATCATTTATCCCTTCTCCTGGGATGTTTTGTTAAGCAACTCTTGTGTTTACCAACACCAGTGGGTAGTTAATGTTTGTGTTATTATTCATTTACTTCTGGGAGTTTGAACTTTTGTTGTGTTACTATGGTTACTATGAACAGCCCCTTCTCCTCCCCCTCTGCTCCTCCTCCCCCTCCTCCTCCTCCTCCTCCTCCTCCTCCTCCTATTCCAGATGGCGAAACATGCGTGGGATGGCTACACTAAGTATGCCTGGGGACAGAATGAACTAAAACCGATATCAAGACAGGGACATTCTGCAGTAGTATTTGGGAAGACACCACTCGGAGCTACTATTGTTGACAGTCTCGACACTCTCTATTTGATGGGCCTTCATGATAGATTTGATCAGGGCAAGGAGTGGGTGCGGCTTTCACTAAATATTGATCAGGTGGGTGTGGTCTTTTAGTGTAGTAGGTGTGGCTGGTGAGTGTGGTCTGAACTAATCTCTCTGTTTTCATGCCACAATTCATGGTCCCATTTGCACCTACTTGGCCCACGAAACTTGGCCACATTATTGCAACTGCATATACTTCAGATGTTCCATGCCTCATAGAGGCCAATCATTGAACAGAACAATGGAGTCTCTATCTGTTTTCATTCTCTTATTCTTTCATTCTTTCATTCCAGGTGAAGTCAGAGATATCAGTGTTTGAATTTAATATCAGATTTGTAGGAGGTCTGTTGAGTGCCTATGCTCTCAGTGGTGATGAGGTCAGCTATTATAGTTGAGTTACTGATATTGAGTTTTTAGGAGATATAAACTCTTTGTTAGATCTGTGCTCTTTTCTATTATTTTCTGTTCTCGTGACTGACTCACAGGGGGTCCCGAGCCACTTTAGATGTTCCATGCCTAATAGAGGCCAATCATTGAACAGAGCAAGAGAGTCAACTCTCTCTCTCTCTCTCTCTCACTCTCTGTGTGGTAGATGTTAAAGAACAAGGCAGTGGAGATTGCTGACCGTCTGATGCCAGCGTTCAACACAGCTACTGGAATACCAAAAAGTCTACTGAACCTTGCCTCGTAAGATTTGATCTTTTCTCTCTTTCTCTAATACACTGATATCTATGACGTGTGTGTGTCATATTAAGTTTTCTTCCTCCTCCTCCTCCACCACCACCTCCTCCTCCTCATCATCAGTGGTAAAATAAAGAACTGGGGATGGGCGTCTGGAGGAAGTTCAATTCTGGCTGAGTTTGGTTCCCTTCATTTGGAGTTCCAGTACCTCTCACACCTCACTGGTGACATGAAATATTATGAAAAGGTAGTCCGCTATAGAGAGGTTTATTTCCTATATTGTCCATTAGGTGGAGGTGTCATTTCTAGAGTGTCCACTATAAGATGTGTTCTAACTATAGATTGTCCTTTATAGAGAGGTTTCTGTCCTTGATTGTCCTTTATAGAGAGGTTATCTTTCATGTAGTATATATTAATGTTTTTCAATTTTTATTTAACCCTCTCCTCACTGCAGGTAGAAAAGATAAGGAAACATTTGAAGAATGCCAATAAACCAGGGGGTCTATATCCGAACTTCCTGAACCCCAACACTGGGAACTGGGGTTCCAAGCACATCTCACTGGGGGCCCTGGGAGACAGTTTCTACGAATATCTGTTGAAATCATGGCTAATGACCAGCAAGGCTGACGTGGAGGGTAGAGATATGTATTATGAAGCAATTGATGCTATTGACAAGAATATGGTGAAGAGAACGAATGATGGAATGATGTATATCACTGATTTGAAGAATGGCCGCTCCGATGGAAAAATGCAACATCTGGTGAGATATACCCAATTCACAGGGGTCCCATCAACTGTGCCTACTAGGCCTACGAAGCCCAAGCACGCCTTAGTGACCGTGGTTGTCACTTTGGATGTTCTGTACCTCATAGAGGCCAATCATTGAACAGAGCAAGAGAGTCAACAACTGTCAGCTATGCATAATTCAATGAATCTCTCTGTTTCTTACTAGACATGTTTTTCTGGTGGAATGTTTGCACTGGGAGCATCACACGCTACCAACGACCAATCAGATCACTATATGGAACTGGCAAGAGGCGTGGCCAACGTGTGCCACGAGTCATACCGCAGATCAGGTATGGGAACGAGACTTGTCGCAAAGTTTTTAGTTATTATGATACAATTGTGAATGTGTGTTTGGTATATTTTACAGCAACGAAATTAGGACCAGAGGCATTTAGAGTGGACAGCGGAGGTCACATGACTAGTCGGACCAATGAAAAGATGTATCTACTGAGACCTGAGACAGTAGAGACATACTTTTACCTCTGGAGATTGACTCATGATCAGAAATATCGAGATTGGGGTTGGGAAGTTGTTGAGGTTAGTGAGAGAGAGGAGAGAGAGAGAGAGTTTGTGTGAGAGTTAAAGTATATTCGATGACCTCTATGAGGCATGGAACATCATGTGATAACCACAGTCATCATTGCACCAAGGTGCACCTGGGCTTCGTGGGCCCAGTAGGCATCGGTGATGAACCAGCAAAGTGCATGTCTATAGCAGAGAGATGTGTTCAATGATAGTTAGACTACAGTATGTCTATACACTCC
>JAODVQ020157584.1:0-15111 GCA_025400075.2 Phenganax stokvisi
TGCATTTCTTGAGTATACTTTGTCACAATGACAGCACTGAAACTTATTCAGTTTTACCTATAGATGAATATTCTTCATGTGTGTTATAAAAACATGTGTGAATATCTTGCCTTGTTGGTAATGTCAGCTAATGCTGTTGTGTTGCCCACAAAACCAGGATCAAGACTGGCCCTCTTCCACACTGTTCAATGTTCCCGCTGCTTTTGCGCGCGCTATGGCGTATAGGTCAAAGTATATACAGTTCGCAGGCACGCATGCGCGATTGGCACGGCTTCACGCTGCATAGTGCAATTTGATATAATTGGTTATGACATATGCGACTATGAGGTGTAATTAGTGCAAAAACATCCAGCGCTATTAGGGTGCAGAATTTATTGAAATATGGTATAGATCTTTCTCAAAATAGGGTGTTCATACTTCTTGAAATATGGTATACACTTTTCTTGTAGTAGGGTACCTATCCTTCTTGAAATATGGTATACACTTTTCTTGTAGTAGGGTACCCATCCTTCTTGAAATATGGTATACACTTTTCCTTGTATAACGTGAAGCTCTTTTCTCACATGTGTTATCTCACCTTATTAGGGTATATACAAAATTTGTTGAATTAAGCATACACATTTTACTTGCAATAGGGTATATACAACACGTTCCCCAGATATCTTTTCAATAATTACATTACTCATCTACTATGCGCATGCGCCGGTAGCGTAGGTGTTCACATGTGTACGATGGCCGCCAGTCGTCACGAAGGAGAGTTTAGAAGGCATGTGGTTACAACAGCCAATCTGTTACTAGAGGTGGCATCTTTGCTAGAATCGTCGCCCCAGGGATCATCTAGCTCTCAACTGTCCGGATCATTCTCTCAGTCTCGTACGAGTATTGAAAACTTGAGCGATGTAGGTGCCGGACCTTCTACTTCTCGCGCATTGCTGACGCGTCCACTGGGTGGGAACAGAGGGCGTAGGGAGATCCAGTCTTCCAACAAAGAACCATCAAAGCGTCTCTCTGCATCATTGGAGCTTCGTGGGCTATTTAACTGGAGCTCCCGTGGTAAGAAGAAGCGATCAAAGCCGAAGCCAGCTGTCACTGGTGTGTCTAAGAAACAAAAATCTCAGACGTGGACACACACCTAGGTGTATCTCAGTGGCACTGATGATGACTCAGTCCCTGATTCAACTGAACGAGTGAAATTAAAGATTGCTGGATTAGGTGAGTGCTGGTTTCCAGTCAACCTTTCTCTTAGTGCTCCAGAACTCTGTGATACTTTGGAATACCAGTATCCTAAACTGCAAAATAGTGGTGGTTTTGAGTTGATGAGGACTGAAGATGGTTGCACGAGGGAGTTAGCTGTTATCCCGATACCTGAAGGTGGCTATATTGTGGAGTATCTGAAGGCAATATATCATAATGCAAAGATCTATATACGCTCTTTGCAGAGTGAACTATGCCTAGACCCACGTCCAGCAGGTGTAAGTTGGCACTAGCATTCAGGCTTTAGTATGTTATTAGCCTCTTTCCCAGACTCTCCTCCGCATGCGCGCAAATTAACGAGCAACCTTTGAATCCGTGCATGAAAAGCAGAGGGAGAGTCAGGTTCTAAGGGTCACATGAACGTCACGTGGATGAGAGACCTGTAATGCTTGCAATTATCACCCTCTCTCTACCCTTGACGTCATTCACATGTCCTTTAGAACCAGACTCTCCCTTCGCTTTTTATGCACGGGTTCAAAGGTTGCTCGTTAAATTGTGCACATGCGGAGGAGAGTCTGGGAATGAAGCTAGTATGTTATGTTAATACATAACTATAGGATATGTTCCCTGTACCAGAAGAAATGTGCAAGAAGTGTCACAAACTGATTGCTATTTCAGAGTTAAAAAAGCACATCACTAACTGTTGGAGGTAAAGAGATAGATTAAAAGGGCGTGTATCAGTGTATAGGAGTTAAATTTTTGAAATGTTATAAAGATAGAACAAACAAATCAAGAACAATGTAAAGGAGTAAAAGAATTTAATTTTTCCACATTACTAAAATAGCTTCAAATACTGCTACATTTACTTGTGACTTGAAACTCTGACTATTAATTGAAACAGGGAATCTACATCAACTCATGAGTAAACTGCTGATGGAGATCTACCTCCTTCTGGCAACAATCAGACTCCGATAGGCAAGCTAATGATATATCTACTGCCAATGTACGTGGTTGTGAATATAGTGCACCGACCAGCTGCAGTTGGCTACAAATTCATTATATATAGGCACTACCTTACTTTATATCAGTCAACAGTGTGGTGTAATACAGTTATATTTTTACTACATTAAGGTTCCCCTGTTCACACAACTGACACTCCTAATTCGGATGGTGATGCAACAGGACCTTGGGACAGTGTTATATCTTCACTTATACATTCTCATAATACTCAACTCCAATCTGCTTCTGATGATGCCTCCCTGGTAGAAGAGATGGTGCCCAGTTATGAAAATGTCTATATTATCATACCCCACTCCCCTATAAACAAAAAGTGGGCATTATTACATCATGTGCATATAATATTGAATTTTTAGAAAAGATCCTGAAAATCAAGCTGACCTCATGTCAGAGATAGTGTCTGAGTTACGTCCTCTGAATTTCTCAGCTGAGTTTGATGATGAGGATGATGCTGATGTTCTAGCTATTCATGTTTGAAGGGGACCTCTACTTGTTAACGATGCACTTCATGAAGGGGGAAAAAGGAAGTTTGGCCCAAAAAAAAAAATTGAAAGTAAGGTTTGAGGTAGTTTAATTCTTTGTTGTTATTATGTAAGTTAGGTTGAGTTTGCTCTCGAGGGTGGTGTGGACACAGGAGGACCAAGGAGAGAGTTTTTTCGCTTGCTAGCAGGGCAACTCAAAGATGGGATATTCTTCACAGCTGGAGGTAATGGAAGTTTCTTTGCCTGCAACACGGAAGGCTATAGAGTGAGACGATATAAGAACAAGTGATTTTTTTATGTCTATATATATAATGTAGGCAAACCACTACCACATCTTGGGCTGCTATTGTGCTCTGTTGGTTATTCAGGGTGGAGCAGGGTTTCCATTCTTCCATCCCCATGTTTATATGTATCTGTGCACAGGAGTTTGATCACCCATCCAAATTGGGGTTGACGTTCTTCCATCCTCTGAGCTAAAGGATGTCATTAATAAAGTTAGTAACTTTTATCTAAAAATGGCATCGAATGCTGATTTGTATGCAGATACAACAAGCTGATACAGAGGGAGCTCTGAGGTCTGTTGTTGGTGGGGATATTGAGAGCTCACTTATCGCAGAGTCTGGATATATGAAGCCACTCTCTAGATTGTCATTGGATGACATATCAGAGCTTGTGTCCTGTCTAATAACATATAATCTCTTTATCAAAGTTAAGGCACACATGGATCAATTTCGTAGTGGATTGGATCTTTTTGGTGTTGGTTTGTACCTTTCTCAGTTCCACGGCCTGCTCCGTTCTCTGTTTGTTCATGAAAATGTCATTCTTACTGCCAGTGAGTTTCTCTTACAGATGTAAACCTAGCTGTACCCGGCATTTTGTGCAGAACAACTGAAAAAACTTATTGTGACGAAGTCTTCGGAGCAAGGCTCTCGTCAAAAGGGTACTGGAAGAGCAAACTTATATATTTTTTTGTGATTTTTAAGAAGATTGTGAAAGTAAATGCATTAACTAGACTTTTATCTAGACTTACATAGCTTTTAACATTTTTTGCAGGTGATGCTTTTGGTTGTAGCTTGGAAGATATATAGATATTTTTTAGTGGTGCAGATCGCATTCCACCCTTGGGCTTCCCACAAACACCATGTCTGACTTCCTTGGATGTTGATGCTCTTTATCCAACTGCATCAACCTGCTCCCTAAATCTTCATTTGCCGACACGCTATACAACCTATAGTGATTTTGCTACAGCTATGAAGGAGGCCATGTTTAATAATGGCGGATTTGATGGTGGACCATAAAAATTTAAAACATTTCACATTATGTTATATTGTTGATATGATATCCTTGAACATTACTGTGTATTACACTGTGTATTAATGAACTGAAGACTTTACTGTGTATTAAACAAATGAAGACTAATTATCCATGATAGCACCTACCTGTACCTTATACGAATTTTACTGAAGTACACTATGTAAATGGTCAACAACAGCCATGTATAAGTCTATTCCATAGTTGTCACTTTGCTGAAGTGGTGAAACGGTTTACTGTAGTTCATCATTTTGCTGCTCTGTCAGGGTGCAATCACATTCAGGAACCATGACCTGATCAGCATCATCATCTAATGGGATTGGCCCATTCCAATCAATTCCATAATCCTATAATAATTAGAAATACATAACCCAGGTTATCTTTGTCTTCACAGTCAACACAGTGTAGAACCCCACTTAGTGAACACCTATAAAACTGTACCCCTTGGGAATGGACACCCCACATACACGTATGTAGCCATGGAATAACATGTAACAAGAGTATAATTTACATGCTCACCTCGAAATGGAGACCTCCAGCCTCTGGTGCATATCCATGCATCACCATTCCCTGTAACATGATCTGATTGGGAGATTGGTAACAAAGGGTTGATAGAGGACGGTTATTCCAGGCATGACAAAACTTTTGTAGAGCAGCACTGATACGTGGCACATAAATATAATGGAGGCTTAACAAGTGAACTTCGTTGTCAACATCAAGGATACCATTGCTCTCCATGAAATAAAAAAGGTTGTAAAAGAGAGTTGTGCAGTTGTTAAATACATCACACCACAGCCTCTTGATCCTCTGGTTGTGAACACTGCAACCAGTTATGAAACTGCCCCTGCCTGGCCCTCTTAGTGGGTGGGTGAGCATGTATTGTGCCACATTGACATTCTCACCACCTCTGTCAGCTCTTACACGACTAGGTAAGCCATACTCAGCAACAGCAGATATGAAAAGTTGAAGGACTGTACCAGAGCGGTTATTATTGTGGCAAGATAAGTACATGATACATCTGCTGAACCCATCAATACAACCATGAATAATGAAACGCCACCTGCAATGGTATTTTAAAAAATTATTACAACAAACAATAATAGCAACTAACCTTATTCATTCATGGTTGCCGTCTATGTGCCAGAGAGACCCAGGCCCCGGAATAGAATATTGTCTGCGGTTTAAGACAGTAAGACGTCTCATGACGCGCCCCTCCGGATCAACCTTTCGCATTACCTCTCATACGCGAACTTGTTGTATTCTGTAACCATGGGAGCGTAGATGACCCATCATCTGCTTCTGGCCACATGTTGGAAATTCTTCTTTTATATCTCGCACAATTTCCTCCAGCTCACTGTCAGGTATATTGGAATACTGTGAGCCTATACTCAACCCATACTCAGCCATCCGTCGCCTAACTGTGCGTAGAGAGACACCCAAAATATCAGCTATCTGGGACCCTGTAAATCCACTCTCCACCAAAAATTGTAATTGTTGCTCAGGGATGAAGAACTTTGGCCTACCGCCCTCTCCTGATTGTGTGGTGGTACTGCCACCAACAATCCCAGGCTCCACTTGTCTAGAGTTTTGTAACTGCCTCATGGCATTGCTAACGAGTGTACCTGCCCTGCTGATGGTAGACGTCCCGTCAAGTTGCTCAAGAACTAAAATTTCTCGGTACACTAGCTCCAGAAGTACAATCAGTGAATCTGTAGCTGCAGTCTGTTGCTCTCCTAATGACTGCAGATCAGCAGCCACTCTTGTTAGTGTTTGAACCGCCCAACTACTCATTATCATTAGTTCTATTTGGTGCACACTTGGACCTTATTTAGAAGTTGCTGATGAAGAATTGGCATCTGTTTTGAGGAAGATATGAACCCTATTATCAGCACCCTATTTTGAGGAAGATATGTACCCTATTATAAGCACCCTATTTTGAGGAAGATATGTACCCTATTAGAAGCATCCTATTTTGAGGAAGATATGTACCCTATTATAAGCCCCATATTTTGAGGAACCTATTTTGAGGAAGATATGTACCCTATTACAACAAATTTGTGCACCCTATCTTGAGAAAGGTCTATACCCTAATTCAGGTGTGTACCCTACTTCAAAAGATGTGTACAAACGTGTACATACCCTACTTTGAATTAAAATGTACTTATGGCACTAATTACACCTCATGATGCGACTACCGTCCGCGCGCAATGTATTACGCGGTCTCATACGCTGTGACTGTCGTCTCCAATGAGTTAAGGGATTCACTATGTAATTTGCAGAACCAACTTACATTGACAGTAGGCAAGGCGGCATTGGAGTAGGGAGCATACCTTCCTCTACTATTTCTTCCCCTTCCCCTATTTTTTCCCCTTTGCCCTCCTCCTGACCCCTGCACTTGTGGAGGTTGTCGTGAGATGACTTGTTGTGGTAGCAGTGGTTGTGGGGGTGGTATGAGTGGCTGAGGGGGATGTACATGTGGTTGTTGGGGTGGTGGCTGTGGAGGTTGTACAATTGATCTTTGCTGCTGTCCATGTTGCACCTGTCCGCCTCCATTATATACTTGTCTGGCTCCATGTTGCACCTGTCCGACTCCATGATGCACTGGTCTGGTTCTATACTGCAACAGTCCGACTCCTTGATGTACTGGTCTGGCTCCATATTGCACCTGCCTGATTCCTTGTTGTACTGGTCTAGCTCCTACTTGTACCTGTCCTACCCCATGCTGTACCTGTTTGGCTCCTTGTCCAACTCCCTGTTGTAACTGTCTCTGTGCTAGAGCAGGAAGTGAAGATTGCGCTTCCTGTGTTGGTATCACTGCAGACGGTGGGATTGTTCCTCCCTAGAGCAGTGGTCTGGATGCAGAAATTATAGGGACCGTAACTGAAGACACTACCCCTATTGCGTGGAGAGGTTGCCCAGCTCCATGTGTTGGTGTCACTGTAGATGGGTCCGTTCCTTCCTGGAGCAGTGGTCTAGATGCAGCAGTTACAGGGGCCGTAACTGAAGACACTACCCCTCCTGCGTAGAGGGGTCGCCCAGCTCGCTGTGCTGGTATCACTGTAGATAGGTCTGTTCCTCCCTGGAGAAGTGGTCTAGATGAGGCTGTCGGGGCTGTAACTGAAGACACTACCCCTCCTACGTGGAGGAGTTACCCAGCTCACTGTGTTGGTATCACTGTAGATGGGTCCGTTCCTCCCTGGAGAAGTGGTCTAGATGTAGTTACAGGGGCCGTAACTGTAGACACTATCCCTCCTGCATGGAGGGGTCGCCCAGCTCCCTGTGTTAGTATCACTGTAGATGGGCCCGTTCCTCCCTGGAGAAGTGGTGTAGATGTAGTTACAGGGACTGTAACTAAAGACACTACCCTTACTGTGTGGAGGGGTCACCCAGCTCCCTGTATTGGTGTCACTGTAGATGGTGGGACTGTTCTTCCCTGGAGCAGTGGTCTAGGTTTAGTAGTTACAGGGGTCGTAACTGAAGACACTACCCCTCCTGTGTGGAGAGGTTGCCTGGCTCCCTGTGTTGCTGTTGGTATCACTGTAGACAGTGCGGGACTGGTCTTTTCTGAAGAAGTGGTATGCATGCAGTAGTTATAAGGCCCATAACTGAAGACAGTACCCATACTGCGTGGAGGGGTTGCACAGCTCCCTGTGTTGGTGTCCCTGTAGATGGTGGGACCGTTCCTCCCAGGAGCAGTGATCTGCAAGCAGAAGTTACAGGGGCCATAACTGAAGACACTACTCCTACTGTGTGGAGAGGTTGCCCCAGCACCCTGTGTTGGTATTACTGTAGACAGTGGGACTGGTTCTCTCTGAAGGAGTGGTCTGGATGCAGCAGTTATAGGAGCCGTAACTGAAGACACGTGGAGGGGTTTTCCGGCTCCCTGTGGTTCCGCCGTATTTCAAGCAAGCACGCTAAGGCAACAACATTAAGATGGCGATTTTCATCCTGGCATTTTTAGACAACCTACATCTTTCGTGGATATGCGCAAGAAGAAAAAGATCACCGCTTGAGGTCCGTGCATGTCTCGGTGACCAGGCGAGTTTGTTTCCAAATGCTCTGTCACATTCTGTTACAGAGATATCGGGACTTACGAAGAAATGATGACATGTAATCCTGAAAAAAACGTAAAAGTGATACTAGAGCGAGGCAGTGAATGGAACTTGGCAGCGTTTTGACATATCTCAGGCTATATATCGACATCCAAAGTAGCTTGATCATTATTAAAAGCTATCTCTCTTGTTTTGGTTAAGTTTTTAGCCGTTCCTGCCATGGATCACGTGAGATTTCACTCGGGTTATCCCTACATAGAGCGTCTACTGACACTCTGATAGTGTTGCTATGTATTGGGTAATTCATCTTCCAGTTTTTCTATTCTGTTTTTTTGTCTCCTTCGCCCTCTCTGAATAGGCTGATAATACCTGCTTGTCTCCTTCCTTAAAATGCGGTTGATGGCACCGCCCTCACCAGTGGCGTCGCTGTGTAGCTGTGCATCTTGGAGGTGGCTATCTCCAAGCTCTGTGCGAGCTCTATGACACAGGAGAATGTGAGTTTCGATTTGACAAGTAATTTCTTTTGTGCAGTTTCATTTCTTAGCCTTCACACAAAAATCGATCTTGTAAGGCATCGTCCAAAAACTCTCTGAACTCACAATACAAGGATATCCTGCATAAAAAAAGGATGACTTCGTATGTGTAGACAAATAGGGATTTGAATATTTAACTTAGAGATAATAACATGACTCATGGATGAGTGTTGTGTGACTCCCTACACAATGATGATGTCATTTTGGTCTCCCTATATTGCTATAGAGGTAGAATCTTCCCTCTTTTACACTTCTCATGGAAATAATTATGATGTTAATTCAATGACTGTTTTCAAACAACAGCTGACTATAAAATTATAGCCATCAAAAAGTATGGATGGTGTGTGTGCATCATGAGGAAACAAAGAATCTAATCTTGAGAGCGTCCATCAGCGGTTCCTCGAGTAAGGTTGGTTTTGTTCTTACGCCTGGGACCACCTGTATAAACAAACAGTGTCGCTTGTTTCGATATGCTGCCCAAAAGGGTCACTACGCCATAGAAAAAGACCGCAGCTAAGAAGAAGGCTAGCAACCGTTCTATTCCTGATCCTGCAAATACCGAGTCCTCACTAAACTTAGCCTGCTCAATCTTTGAATAGGCTATTATTGATAAGAAAGACCAAGCACTTTTTGTGAGGGATATTGTAAGCAGTGGTTGCACCTGTACTGCGCAGGTATTCCTCTCTGTTTTGTTCACATCTTCTAGAGTTTTTCTTTCATTGTTATTCATGTTGTCTGAAAAGACATTCTGTTGAAATTGAGTGCCTGACTAAAACAGTTTCTAGGCCACAGAATGAGGTTTTTGAGTTAAAAGGTGCTGCAACCAAAAGCTCTTCAACAAGAAGACCCTGCAGCCTCTGTTGCCAACACAAGGACTTGAGGTTCTAGTAGTGGTGTATGTGGGAGACGAAGGAATCACAACGGCTGGGGACAAGTGGTACGTGGACGCGGTGTTTCCTCCTGCTTCCCCTTCCTCTCAGCCTAAAGTACACAATATGGTCGATTTCTTGGCGTCTCATTTCTCTCCTCCTCCTCCTCCTGTGCTGCTGAGGCTGAGTAGAAGTCAGGTGAGGTGGTGGAGGGGGAGGGTGAGGTGGAGGAGGATTTAACCCTTGTGGTGGTGGTGGTGGAGGAGGAGGAAGACGAGGGTGTGTCAACCCTTGAGGGGGAGGAGGGGGAGGAGAAGGAGGAATGTGGAACATAGTAGTTGGTCTCTGCTATATATTTGGGAGACCAAAGGATATAAAATTGAATGAAGTAATATACCAGAAGCAGGTTCCTCATCCGCCCTATTAACCCTCTACGAGTTGGTGTTGGGTTGGTCTGTGATGTAGATGGCTGTGTACTAGGAGGTGGTGCATGATAGACCAAAAGAATCAGGTATATACTTACAAAGTCAGAGCTCAACCTCCTCACAGTTCTTTCTAACTGTTGCACTGTGTCACCTGTATATATAGAACACACATAATACATAGTGCATAGAGTCACAATGACGTAATAACAAACCAATAACTTGAAGATTAATTGCATTATCATTGACTGTAGGTAGAATATTACGAAAGCATTACGGACAGGAGAAATCTCCCTGAGCGCTGATCAGGATCATAGCTATAATTATTCCTGGAAATCTGCGCAGTATCTTTTAGACGCAATATTTCTCTTTCATCCAACGTGGATCTTTGTGTTGGTGGTGACGTTCCTAGTAAATATTGCTGAGATCTATCTGATAGTTTTCTTTATAAGTCTCACACTTGGAGTGAACATATTTGTGAGCAGTATGGAAGCTAGGTATATAGCTAATCTAAGATGTGCTTGATAGTAGACATGTTAAAATTTTGTCTAAGTCTGCACATGGACCACAAACTCATTTGCTGCAGAGGTAATATATTATAATATTTATATCAACTAACACTCTTTTATAAACACTTATTTTTATTCAGGCCTACAAGTAGAATTTGCATTCATGGACTAAATGACTGTCTGATGATGCAGGATGTATACTGCAATACTGATATTTATAGCTATATTTCACTTAAGTTTAAAATTCCATCCGAAATATTGATATTATCCAATGGTATAAAAATACTGAGACGCAGAGATTGGCTTTACAATTACATGTTACCTGGCAATATCATGAATTTACATTGTTCTCTAAAAGTCATTGACAGTGGCAGTGGAGATGGGAATAAGAAGTATAATATAGTTATGTCACTGGTTATTATTTTATTTCATCTCCAACCCAACTGTCAACATCCCTTCGATCATGTCCTGTTTATCGGTTGGACCCAGCGCAGGGTTGTAGAGGGGCGAGGAAGGCAGGGCGGTGTCGAGCGTTTGTACGCGAGAATCCTGTAAAGGTAATGTAACTAATTTCACGGCCTCATCGATTACCCGGTTTGATATAGACGGCAGTCACGCAGTGCCGTGAAGTCAAATACGTCTACCGTGCTATGGTCGCCAAATATCTCCATACAGCACCAGGAGAATAAATGATAAAGTTTAAGACGAGTAACTAATTACAACTGATACACACCTGCAAGAGGCTTTCTCTTCTTTCAGAGCCACGCTCTGCCATTTTTTCGTTGACTTTAACCCAAACGTGTAGCATTAAAGACACCATGAACGTGTTTCATGGTTGTTATTTTTAATCTGTACCACACGTCTGATACATTTGACATTGCTACACATCATTCAATGACTGTGTTACATTACGCGATCATCACGGCAAGTTTACAAGCATGTGCATTACCATTTTACGGGGGCGTTACATCCCCCTGCAGTTACGCGCATGTGTCAGTAAAGTAACATATTGGCTGTGTACTTTATAGAACAGGTAGTCGGTCTATTCTACGAGGATTTCGGTCTAGTCTACGGGGCGGTCGGTCTGTTTTACGACAAGGTTGGTCTGGTCTACTAGGCGGTTTGTCTGTTTTATGAGAAGGTCGGTCTACGGGGCAGTCGGTTTTGTCTACTGGGCCAGCGGTCGGCATAGTGTACGAGGGAGTCGGTTCAGTGCAGTAGGAGCACAGAGGTTGGTTGTCTCTCTGGGGGGGAGGCGGGGCTATCTTAGTATCTTAGTTCTCCTGTGTATGTTTGCTGCTTGAGCGGTGAGCTCTGTAGTTCGATTTCGGGAAATAATGCAGTTTGTTTTTCTTTGGCTATAATAGAAACAGAGGCTCCAGTATCAATCTCCATTTCTAGCTTCTTTCCGTAGACATTCATCGTGGTCATATATGGCTTCGAGCGAGATTCATCAACACGCGAAATCCGATAATTGGTTTCAACGACGGGGTCGCACTCATCTTCCTATTCCGTTGTGTCAGTGACAAAATGTGTGCGATGAATCTGGCCAGGTTTTCTCTTCACTAAACATTTCGTTTTTGTGAGGCATGCTTGTTCAATATGTGCTTTCTTCCTTTCTTGTGACAGAAATTGCATTCCGTGTCCCTATAGCAACAGTCCTTCTCGCTATGATTTGAGAGCCCGCAGCATGGCTTTTTGACCATGGTTGGACAGGGTGGAGGTGATATAGATTTTGAGTCTTTAGATTTTACTCGTACCTTGTTAATGGTTGTCTTGGAGCCTTTTTCAGCTTTTGTGTCCCGCTCCGCTGACTCCATTCCTTGAGCAATTTCCATAGCTTTCTGGAGAGTAAGGTCTTGTTCTGAAAGTTGACGACGTTGAATGCTCTAGCATCGTATTCCACAAACTAGTCGGTCATGGAGAGCTTGCTTTAGAAAGTCCTTGAAATCGCAGTGAGTTGACAGACGTCGAAGCTCTGCCATATATTCTTTAATCGGTTCGCCCTCATGTTGGTTGCAGCGGTGAAAGTGAAACTGTTCAGCAATTACGACTGGTTGGGGTTCGTAATGTTCTCGTAGCATAGTTACTAGCTCATCATATTTTAAGGTTTGGGGTAGGGTAGGGGTGAGGAGACTCTGTAGCAGCTGGTATGCCTATGCTCCAATAGAGTTTAGAAAAACTGAAGCCCCCTTTTCCTTGATGTCATTGACGGCGAAGGAAATGTTCACTCATTCGACGTATGCAGAGAAATTCTCTGTTTCAGGGTTGAACTCCTTTAGTTGTCCCAGTGCTGCCATTTTGCTCCAAATTCTCATGAATGGTGAAAGAGGTGACTGGAGTAGCTACCTTAAACATTATATTAGATCATACACATTAAAGCGTTCTAGAATGTTCCATATACATGTCTTATATTAGTTCACTACAGTGTTTGTATACAGAATGTCTCTGAACCCTCCACATCCACTCCAGAGTCTTTGATGAATCAATTTTGCACACAGTTTGGGTGAAAGAAGCAGCCATATTATTTGGCTACATGACGGGCTCTCTAAGGGTATCAATTAGGACTTTGGCTAATGTGAAAGATGTGTGGCTGCAGGTATCAAGAGGTGAAAATGTTGTTTTGTGGTGTGTGAGTGCTGGAGATAAGGGTAGTGATAGTGAGGATGAACCCCCAAAGAGACGCAAAAAAATTGAGCCCTGGAAGAAAAAAATTAGCAGATTGAAGATGTAATTTAATATTCGCAAGAAACATAATGACCTCTACACCCATATTCAGTACCGCCTTTGGACTGAGATGATAGATATTGGAACACACAGGTATTACTGTTTATAGAATTGGAATTCTGAGTAGTTATTTAGTAAGCTTTGTGTTTGATTATATGTAGGTCAATGGATGATTCTCCTCATATTCCTGTGTTTGCTCCTCTCCACAAGAAATGAGGCACTAGTGAAATCTTACAGCTAACTAGTGCTCTTACTCAGATAGCTGTAGCTATGACTCCAGCTTCACAGCCATCATCGTCAACTGCTATTGCTTCAGCAACTGGAATTTCTCCAGCAAAAATGGCTGTAACAAATGAGGGATCTTCATATGCTTCTTGAAAATGGAGCTACAGTGCTGAGCGCAAAGAGAGTACATTTTTGACTTTTTGTTAATAACTCAGTCATAGAATAAGCAATCATGGAATGGAAGATATCAGAATGATCCTTAATCTCTACTGAACATTCTCACATGACCATACATGACCATAGGTGATAATCACGTGACTTTAGCAGCAGCTAAGTGTATGTACCTTGAAAAAACAGGCTAATTTCTCAATAATTACTATTAGTTAAGAGCTGAAACTTGATATGCTTAATGCTTGCCTATAGGTCTATTTCATAAAAAATTTCACCGCTACCGCATGGTTAGCAAGTAAGGTGCCAAAAAGCATTTTTGGAGGTCCTCGCATGTTAGGCTAATTTCAGCTCTGTTTTTACTAGTTAACTCTTTAGGGCCGAAGTAAACACGCAATTTACGCGCATATTACGTATATAAGCGGCGTTTTTGCCTATGGTGACCGCAACCTCGGGATGGTAGAGTGGCTAAGCACCTGCATTTCTGAGCAAGAGGTCCCTGGTTCGTTTCCTGCCACTGCCGCTTATTGCGCAACTTTTTTTCTTTTTTTACGGTACCGTTTTTCATGCGTATTACGTAACGTTTTGACGCACATCTGCGTCGTCGGCCCTAAAGAGTTAAGATCCCAAATTTGTAAATATGCACTACAGATAGGTGTGCTATGGATGTATAACGTCAGTTTTCGTGTAGCTCCCTGAGCACTCAAAAAATAAGACCAGACACGCAAAAACGCGATATTTTGCAGTATTTTCACGGTTTGGTTACGTGATTAGGAACTTGTAAACATACGCGTGACGACATTTAACACGTTATGACTCCGTTTAGCCGTATTTATTGAACGGCGCGTGCAGAAAATTGAATTACATGACGTTTTAATGACATCACGTATAAAGTAACTTCATGACCAAATGTATTGTATGATAGGGAGCGGTACCCGCAGACCACGAATTTAGCGTATTCGGGTTTATTACTCGAGCCCTCCGGAAGCTACGTGAAAACTAATCAGAATGTTCAGTAGAGATTAAGGATCATTCTGATATCTTCCATTCCATGATTGCTTATTGCATGACTACATCATTGACAAAAAACTTAAAAAGTGAAAAATGTACTCTTTTTGCGCTCAGCACTGTATATCTGACACTTAATTTGCAGAACAGAAAAAGCCCATGCTGGAGCAGCTAAAAAACTTGTTCCTGATCAATTAATTTGAACACATTTTCAATAACAATCTAAGAAAGAACAATGGTTTCACATTATACACAGTTATGATTGTGAGTAACAAGCATGTTTAATATAGGCATGACAATTAACATTAGTGATAGAATTAAAAGCCATCGATATCAGAGCTTCCGCTGAGAGGGTTGTGTTGATTAGTGCATGGTTTGCCTGGAGAAAATGCTTTGCTTCTGCAAACACTTCCTCTATTGGATATAGGTCAGGTGAGTAGGCTGGTAAGAATTTTACAATGACACCCAGAGATGAGAACAGCTCAATTACTTCTCGTACTTTGTGTATGGATGCATTATCAAGCACAACAACCGAGTAAAGGATTCTGACCATTAAATGGCTGCAGTATTGGTAGAAGTGTGTGACGGATGAAG
>JAODVQ020157689.1:0-15108 GCA_025400075.2 Phenganax stokvisi
CGAAGCGAACCAATCACGTTGCTAGACTTATTTTCCGCACGGAAAATTCCGCTTAATGGAAAGCGGGCGGAAATTTGATTCTAGTTGAGATTCTCCAGATCTTCAAAGACGAAAAAATATTTTTAGTTGTTTAGTCTACTTGTCTTTTAAAATTTTCTTCCATGGATAGATTTATTCGCTTCAAAATTTAAAACATCGAGTCGCGTTGCCGAATCGCGTCCGGTATGTGTCGGCCTTAAGGTTCAATTTCTTTAGATTTCCTTATACACTATCTATCCATCTCATTCTTGGTACTGTTTTTGCTATTTTCAAATAAACTTTTTCTTTGGCCACGAATTCCAACGCATTTTCTCCAATTATCTGAAATCATTAATCACATCCTATACTTTGCTTTTCAGGTGGCAAATCAAAAATAACAATACTGAATCAAAAGAGCCGCAGCCAAGCGCATTGACACAGCACTCTAAATCGCAATTAAACTCGAAAAGTCGTATGACGCGCAGTTTAATTGAAAATGACATCTACAAGCTTCAAAAACACATAAAAACAAGTCGTGGTGAATATGATAAACTAAAGCGAACTAAACGTCAACTATCATTCTTCTCAGATTTGCGAACATTGCAAATAGACGTCAACATGTTATCCGAAAGAGTTGACCAGATTGAAGCCTTACTACAAAATCATATCAATTCAACTTCACATAACCAGACTGTTGTTCTAACTATGCTTAAAACGACGACTTCAGCACCTATTACTTCGTCCACCACTTTGTCACCACATCCGACGGTGAATCTTTCATCGCTGTGGGCAAATATTACTGAAAACCGTTCCAGGCAAACTGAATTTGAGAAAAAGATGGATGATTTAGAAGCAAGACTGAGCATAACTGAGTTAACATCAGCTGAAATTGTGGAGGAAATGGAAAGAACTAAAAGTTACTTAAATAATCTTAAAGCGAACATAAGCAAAGTTGATCAAACTATCAAAAATGATACAGTAACCAAGGTAACAACAGAGGATGGCGAAGAAAAATTGCCACCCAGTAAAGATTTAGAAGCATTTCAGAATTATTTAAAAGATATTGGAGAAATAACAAGAGATGATTTGCAACAGTTAGGCAACCAAAAGGAAGATTTTATCGCGACTTGCGCTTGGCAAGGGACAATCTGTGATTCAAGGTACATTACCACTCAACCAGTCTAGGGTAAATAATTAGCGTATTTTCATATAACTATTGTGTAAAACCTACTAGCGGCGTACGAAGCTCACTAGGATTGGGGGGATGACCCTCACGAAACGCCACCATGGTTGGCGCCGAGCGAGAAAATTTTGAGAATTTTAAGGCTCTAGATCGCCGGAAATGATCGTTTTCAAGTACTTTTGCATAACATAAAGCTCATTTTGGTCATGTGCAACTAACACACACAGTCAATTAAACAATGCTTGTCGATTTTTTTGGAGGGGCTAAGCCCCCCAACTAAAATTTTGAGGGCCTTAAACCCCCCGCCCCCCTCCCCGCTTCCTACGCCTCTGAAACCTACTTTCCAGAACCTAGCGTGCTATCGCACAAACGTACAGGCACTTGAAAAAGTAGTTTGAAAGTCAAAGACTTCATATCTCAGCCAATTTATCTTATATATGTTTTCAACGTTCAGCTTGCATTTGAATACTGTTAGAATATTGCCACTAACTTTAAATATTTTCATTTTTTTTTTGCCTAATGATAACATAAAATGCGCAATTATCCTCTGTTTTGCAACTCAAAAGCTTCACTTTGAGACAGATTTCAGTTCATATCTCACTGAATTCTTAGCCGATATTACAAAGTTTGTATCAGCTGGTCTTCTGCATATGCAGTCAAGTCAGGAAACTTTCCTATAAATTAGTTCTATATTTTGTGAGATATTTTGCTTGCTAACAATGAAATTGAAATTTAAAAATTTATACCCTTAAAACGTCAACCCCAAGCACAATGTGTTTTGGTCCATGTACAACACAAATTATCAATATTAATATTCTATTTTTGCAGCCATTTTGAAACATTTCAAAACTTCATGTATGGCAATTGTTTTACTTTTAACACAAGTAAAGTTGGCAGTCACGTGAGTGGAACAGGGCCGTACAACGGTACGAAGGGTTATATATATGAGTGCATGCACCGTACAGTCCTTATCACTTAACAATTGTACCAAGCCTGGAAGATGATTGTACGAAGCCCGTTTGGCTTAAACGATGAATAAGTTCAAAATGGAAATCATAATTACGTATTTCCTAAACAACGAAGTTGAACGTTTTTAAACTGAATACAATAAATATGCATTTACCTATAGTTTTATCAAACAAGATTTGCATTGAAAAACTATGCAGTTGTGTTGAAGTGTTTTTGAATTCTGGCTTATCCACCGTTTAAGATAAGTGAGCTTCATACAACCGGCCATTGATGCCCAGTGATTTCTAGGTCTGAGTTTATCGCTATTTATCGAGCAAGATGAGTACATGGATCGTATAGCTTCAGCGGCCGGAGCTCGAGTTGTTATTCATGAATCTCATTTTAAACCTCTTCCTGACGAGGAGGGGTTCTTTGTAGCACCTGGGTACACTACCGCTATAGCAATTCAAAAGGTAGGACAGAAATGACACTATACTTGCCAGTGAATTTTGAGTATCATTTCTAGAGTCTTGAAATACATAATCAACTATCAAGTTATACTGAGTGTAGTCTGCATCGATTCTGTATGTTCTTTACCATCTTTTGGGTGTACGCGTTCTTCTCTTAGGAGACCACAGTGACAGTGAAGCCTATATGTGATCCAGATATAGGAACGTCAGGACAGAATAATCAACGATATCTTTACTCACAAAAGGTTATAGATCAACTGCTTTTATTTTGCGAAACCCGACGTGTATCTGTGGATATATGATTTTTAAGTTAAAGTACTCTTCTTATTCATCTTTTTGTTTATGGCTATGTGAAATTGTGCACGGTAAAGACGTAGTCATTGAAGCTACGGTTTGGAGACTTGACCAAAGTCTGAATTTCAAAACGTTTGGTCAATTTTTTGTTCATGTTCATGCAAACTAGCAATTGTGCGCGATGAAGACATAGTTATTGGAGATATGATTGCAGACTCATGCATGCTGTGGTTGACTATGTATAAGTTTACATAAACATAACCAAAAAGATGGAGCAAGACTTAAATTTGGTCAACTTTCCAAACCATATCTTAACGATATCTGTACTTGAGTAACCAAACTATATATCCAATGCCTACATTAAGTCCTTTATTAATTGACAACAAACAACGTGAATGTGTTTTCAGGGTTGTCTTAATAAATGTCTTTCGGATGAAATAATTCGAAAATGTCATTGCGCTGGTACCCAGTTTTTACTCGACTCCGAACGAACTTGTTCCGTTCAAAATGCAAGCGAAGGTATTAGGAATGTTACTTATACCCGTGACGAATTTGTCAATTTTAGTCACACATGTGCAGATAAGCAAATAAAACGTGTCAGAAAGAACATATCCAGGAACTTGCTTGCCTGTGCAAGGAAGAACAGGCATATTAATCTAATCTATCTTTTGCAGTGGAATGTACTGAACGCTTGGCAAGTCTTGCTCGTCAGAACAAGTTACCATCATGCTACTGTCCTATGCCATGCATGTAAATACGTCATGTTACTGTTCCATACAATGTCCTATACTAATTGTATCCTTGGGTTTCGGGTGACGTCATGTACTTGAGTGGGGGTCAACTCTAAATCGAGACGCAGTCTTTGGAGTGAGTTCATTGATCACTGCATACGTTAGAATTGTACTTGATAGGCAAACATGTGCTAGTTCGTATTATTTGGTCACCCTTGTCAGGACAAACTTGGATACATTTGAGGTTGACCCCCACTTCACTTAGTATAAAAAAAGCTTCATGAACTCGCCAATGCTTAAAATTTTTAAATGCTGTGTTTATCGCATGTTGCTACTGCATATTCGATAAAGAAGTCTTAGAACTGGATGAAAATATATCCTTTCCTAGCAATGGGATAAAAACACAGTACAGGTGTATGAGGTGCCTTAATGATAAACCAAGAAAATGAACAAAAATGAATCGTGGGCAAATATCTGCAAATGCAAAATACATTACTGCTGAAATTCAAAACTTAATTTGAGTCACTTAGTTCTACAGGTTCTCATTATTCTTTTTGTCTAGAACGACGTCATATATTCCAGTTATTTCATCAGCTACTTGGCCTTCAGAAAAGTACCTAGTAAGCACTACTTGAGCGATATTATGACTCGTTTCATCCACAACTAGTGCTAGGTTTGTCTTCTTTCTGTGGTAAAAGTACTAAAGTACATTATGTGCTTGATTTTCGTTAGCCCTCTTTGTTGGAAGAGCTCGTTCGTGTTCGACATAAAGTTCTCGACTTATTTGAAAATATCACAGATTTTAGCCAATATTTTAGGTAAGGGTTGGCTAATTTCAATTTACATGGATTTTCTGAAGATCAATATTTCGAAATCCATTTATATCTGACTTCATTGCTTGTAACAGTTTCTTGTTGATTTTCAGGAAAAACTTTTTACGGATCAATATTTTCTTTCAAGAATTAAAGGAACAAGAATTGTTACAGCGTCATTCATACGGAGTAAGTTAAACGGTCTGAAAGTAATCTGTCCATTTTCTTCTGATAGTCTATTTGATTTATTCATATAATATCATAGTCACCTCGTGATCCTTTGTTTTACAAGGTCCGATTAATGACGAGTTTACCTGATTAATTATACATTAGGTACGATTAACGTCTAATCGTACCACGGGATGATTTGTTACTAATCGTACCTCAGTAACAGTAATATTACAAAGTGACAGCATGGCTGCATGGCATTACAGTCGATTAGTGATGAAATATCCCTCAAGCCTCGCAAGATTTAGTAAAATTCCCTCGGAGGAACAATCCTAGACTCCTCTTATTAAGTATTTGCAACGTGACTAAACATGATGGCTTCTTTTTGTCCTGAAATGCGCAACAAATTCTTAAATGTGCTAGGGCCAGGTGTGCAATGGCCAACAGAAAAATTTTTGCGAAAGCATCAGTCAATATTTTCATTTGAGGCCGGCTTGAATGTGAGTGATACTACTTAAACCACAGCGCAAAGCGCCATGAGTATTTAAGAAGGGGAGTCTTGTATTCTCCTACTGGCCCCGTGCGTTTTTGTTGCCCATCCCTTTCGCGCACCTTCAGAAAAAGGAAAGAAAATTAAAAAGACTGCTTGCAATCTAGGACTACGCGCAAACACTCCTCACTATTCCATATAAAATCCAGCCCATTATATGTACTTAGAAAAAAGGGGCATTCTAGATACCGAGTGCCGAAATTCACTGTCTCTTTCGCAGGGCACGAATGAAAACGGGGTTAGGCGATTGTGCGCAGCATTACCAGATAGTCAATATCATCACCACATAACTATTAGATCAACATCGTACCCATACTAAAGCCCGGTTAACACTGTCAAAGTTTTTGCGATCAAAGTGGAAATTTCGGTTTAGTAAGTCCTAAGTTTTCAAGGATTTTTCTAAAAATATTTAAGGGAACTAATACAACGCTCGACATTAAACCACTTCACGCTGATATATCTTCCAAAGTTTTCAGAACGTGGAATATCCCGTGAAAACTTCCTACTTTGATCACAGAAACTGGAATAGTGTAAACCGGCCAAAGGCCCGTTTACACTGGTGACTTTTGCTTGAATCTCTCTCGTGTTGAAGGATGTGATAGCGTGATTAAATGACGAACATACTTGATCGAAAAACTTTGTCATTGTACTCGCCAGTTAAACTGCTCAATCACATACTTCAGGAGGAGAAATCTCCCAGAAAAAAGCGCGAGTGTAAAAACTGGCCTTTATTATCTTATACCAACATGTTATTTTTTGGCAGATAGAAAGTCTATTGTCAGACATCGGAGGACAACTTGGTCTTTGGGTAGGAGTCTCAGTATTCACTCTTGTCGACTTCACCGAAACTATGTCGAAACTCTTCATGTTACTATACAATCGCATTAAAGGAAAGCTCTCGCGAACAAGTCAACGCCTGTCTACTAGCAAAGACACAACATCTCGCAATTTGCGTCAATACTCGCTTAACAAGAAAAGTAATCTTTCAATGGGCGCTGGACCTAGTCCTACGGGGTCAATCAATTCTCTGAACATCGAAGTAAATGCAAGTCCTTCTATTCATGTTCACTTTGAAGACTCCTGATGCTGAAGTATTCGTAATGTTGTAGTTATTTATTACCAGTTGATATACTTGAATACTTATAATTGAATAATATTTTGATGCCAAACTGACCTCAATATGTTAGAGTTGAATTTCCTGCATGAATGTCAATGAATGGTTGCATTAATGTGCTCCTCTCAAGGTCAGGGATCGTGCACATAGCTATATAATATTTGAGTAACAAAAGTTCCTACATTTTCAAAACTGTTGTATACTTTTCGAGAAAAACGCGAAAACTAACGCATATATGAACTCTAGGTTTGAGATAGTATTTCAGTTTTAACGTGTGCTATCGCTATTTAATTTATGACATTGAAAATATCAAGTTCAGGGCATGTGCGTACTTACACGATTAAAGTAATTGAGTAATTCTTCGACAATTCTTCCTTTTGTGTCTTTTTCCGAAACCGACCATGCCAGTCGTATTGTGAAGCTTTAATTGCATGAAAAAACAATAGTTCATCTTTATGGACTTTCGCTGGCTAAAAATGTGCTGGAAATGACGTCAAATAAAGCAGTTTTTCGCCAAGCTAATTAAGAAACAAAAAAGACCGAATTCATTACCAGCCAAAATATTTTTCTTAAAAATGCTTTCACTCTGCCAGGTTGTATTCTTTTAATACCACAAAAACTATAGGAGTAATACCTTTGAATAGATATGTTTCTTCTGGCGTTTTGACAAATTTTTTGAATTACCTCGCTTTGCTTCATCACAGCTTGACAGTGTAGTTTCTTCACTCCGTCTAACGCCAGATAAATTAGCTTAGAAAAATACGACCTCCTAGAATGGACAAATTATATGTTAAAGCCATTCATGTTTGTTCGTGTTGCCGGGCTACACAGCCTGGAAAAGAATTTTCGTGCCCTTCCACCCGATTTCCGTGTGTAAAATAAACTGTTGACAAGTAAGAATAATGCTCGTCATAAAAACTTGAACTGTTGAGCATGTTAAAGTTGCCACCGGCAGACGGATGCAGAATACACGCAAAAATACAGGGCTTGTACAGAATACACGCAGATGCACGCAAAAATTGACGTTAATTCCAGCATTACAAAGTAAAGTCATGAAGGACAGTTCGCTCACCCTTCCTGTTCTGGAAAATTAGGTTCACTTGTCCGTCCTGGATCAAGTGTCATGTATTCGCGCACGTAAAAACCGAATAGTTTTCGACAAAGCAATCTACATTAGAATTTTGTCCATTCAACAGGTTTTCCTCAAAATGCCTTTAATTTCAACACGTGTCGGTCGACACAGTATACTCATATATTTCGGTAAAACTAGACAGAAACGCGAGTATGACTGTTGAAACAATTTTTTCCCTTTTTTCTCCACCAAAAGTTTATTTAGAAAGTTTTCTTTGCTTTCTTTTGACCTTCGCTCACGAGAATATCTTTGTAGTCGCTGCCTTACTCGAACCAATCCAGGCAGAAAAATCACTCACGCTCTCTGTTATGGCCCTTTATGCGAAAAACAAGACAACAAAATCGTAGTCAAAATTAAAGCCAAGCTTGAAGCTTCCTATTAACAGAAAATGAAGTCGAGACGTTTCTTGACAGATGCAGAACAAATCGACCTAATTCAAAAGCAAGCTGTACAATATTGCGGTCAGTTATAGGTGACTTTTGAAATGTAAGTGTAGACATGACTTGCCCACGAAAAAGGAATCCTAAATACCTTTTGCAAACAAAGTTAGCTGAAACTTGAAAAACACGCAAGTTGGCTACGAATGTAATTACAAACTTGTGTGCTGGTGAGTGTCAGTTTTTACCATGGAGCATTCGTGCAACTGATTCGCACCAAAAAAGGTCGTCCTATTTTTGTGAAAACAAATAATACAATTCGTCGACTTTTCAACAGCCGGAAATGAACGCATGACGGCTGCGCACGAGATTGATATTTCCTCACTTGGTTATTAAAAAGAAACTCAAACTTTCGCAGAGCAATTTGGCGACGGTGTGCTCAATTTTCGATCCAAATACTTTCAACTGGCCAAGGTGATCGGAGATTGAAAGTTTAATAGAGAAACAAATGTCATGAGGTCTTCGTAATATAATTGCCATCTGCCATCTGTCGGGCTTTTAAGATCGTAATCTTATACTCCTCCGTAACTGTGTGACTGACTGAGTACATAGATGACTTAAAATATGCAAAATTTTTACGGAATATAAGCAAATTTTTAAAACAACATGCTAAAGTTTCGCCTGAAAAAAATGCCAATTTTTACAACGGGAAATATGCAAATTTTACGACGGTATAAATGCTGTCGAACTGAAAGCATGCAGATTTTGATGGAAAATATGTTCTATTTTATTTAATGGAAAGTATGCTAATTTTCGACAGCACTTTTTTATGGAGAATACAATCATTTCGAAGACATAGATTATAACTTTGATTGCAAAATATAGTAACTTTGACGGAAAGTATGTTTATCTCTGACGGAATTTATTCTAATTTTCGATGGAAAATATGCTATTTTTTAATCAAAATTATGCTAATTTTCGGTGAAACACAATGCTAATCTCTGACGGAACATACGCTAATTTTTGACGGAGAGTGCTTGTACTAATTCGCCATTCGGACGGATATTCCCAAGCGAGCAGCGAAACCACGAGGGCGGAAGCTCACGCACGGGGCGAAACTTGGCACGCAACTTTTGGCATAACGTTTATTACCTTGTTATTGCCTCAAGGCTTTTGAACTGAAATCGATAGTTCAGAAGAGGATTTCTGTTCCTTGAGAGCGGACACAAGACAAGTGGAGTCAGCATTCTCCGCTGTGCACAGTTGGTGGCAATAAGCATAAACTGCATCACCTATAGATAGCGCATCATAACAGCGCAGATACTCTATTACTCCGTGCTTTGCGACGGAGAGACGGCTAATCGGATCAAGCTAGAGTCCAGGATATAGGTGTATGTTGGAGGTCTACTCCAATTACAACGATATATATGGAAGCAACGCAATGAATTCTTAACTCAAAAGCAATTCACAGCCCCCAATGTGAAACTCGCGTGCTATTTTTACAGAATCTTGCTTGTACAACGCCGTGCAGTCTCACCCAGCATGTCTTCGCTTCGTTTAGCATTTTTCGTCCTTATAGCGAGTCTACATCGAGCATGTACTTTGAGGGAAATTCTAGAAGCATACAAACACGCGAAAGGTAAGTTTATATTTGTTTACATCTCTTGTACAGTGCATACTCTTACTACTATTGAACTATTTGATAAACGCCGGTTCACAATTCTCGCTGTTGGTACGCTTAATCTGGGAAGGTCTTTATTCTCGCCGGCGCGTCAAACGAAATTCTGTGCGAGTGGTACTATACATTAACTTTACCATTACAATGCAACGCATACAAAGGAACCCAAAAATATTTCACAGAAAAACGGCTGACAAGCAAGGGTTGAAACATTGCTTCAATTTAAAAAGCTCATGTAAGCTCATCTCCAGTATTCATTCAATGCTAAGCAACTGCCAAATTTCAAGAGTTCATGACCCACATTGGCCTCTTAGATCTCTGTAGGGATTGAGCTTTTGTAATATGTACGGTGAATGATGCTAAGAACTTTCAACTTAAATTGGTCCAAGTTTAAGAGGACAGGAAAATCCTCCAATATGGAATTAGTACGCAAAGGACACTAATACTTTGACCTGGACAAATTTTTGAAAAGTTTTCAGATATTCAAAGGCTACAAAAATTAGTTAAGCTATGCGGTTTATGTGAAGCCATAGTCTTGTTCAAAAAAGTTATGAAATTATCTCCCGACTGATTTACATTTCGCATCTATTTAGGAAGAAGCGTCTCGGGTATCGAGAGTTACGAATTTTTACTGCAGCAAAATAAGCATTCTTCTGAGATTATAGTACAAAATCTTAGAATATTTGACAGAAATTTCACTTTGGACTTCCACAAGTTAAAAATAGTGAATAGTACTGTTACCCTTCGGGAGAAGGATGATGGGAATGTGGCTTGTTATTGGTCATGGGCGGGGCACAACGAGAGCTCATCTGTTGCAATTCTTAATAATTGCAACAACCAAATGGTAAGTAGAACATCAGAAAATATAATTGATACAATTTACAACAATTGAACATAGCTATAATAACGTAAGCTAGACGTCGCTCAGTGTTCAGAGCGTAGGACTGGCAAATAGAGTTCGGAGGCTTGAGCCCGTCTGGGCTAATGAATTTTTCGTTTCCCTCAATGACCATAGCTCCGAGAAATCTACAATTCTACTGATACAACTGGTTTATTTTGGGCCCAGTTTAACGTTTTGATTTACAAGGGATTATAGTTTTGCACAGCTTGATGTCGATGATACAGTATCATGTTTTGTTTTGCTATGTACGTTACGGTAATTTACATGATATGATCAGTTACGCTTGCTTCCCCTTCTGGAGTATGTGATATAGTAACTAAATACGTCTAAAGTGTAAAATGCAGAACCGGAAACTGCTCAAGAATTGATTGAGTTCTCATTGCCATACACCAAAAACTTATTAGCTGGCGCTTAAATTCTGTGTATAGTATATGTTTTATTTGTTTTTTTATGCTTTCATAGCTCACTACTATAATGCTGTCATGTATTGAACTACCAAATTTTGACACATCCAACCACTGTAGCCACTTTTGCTCAAGTTTTTTTCCTAGAAAAGCAGTTTTAGTAACTCCGTATTGAATCTCCAGGGAAAACGGTTTTTGTGCTCCAATAACAATGTCTCAGCCGTCTGTTTTGAAATACGACACTCTGTTTCATAAGGGCATGTCATCATTGCCATCCACATGACAGTCAAAACTCCTATAGCAGCCAAAATCTGGGAACAAAAATAATTTAAAGACAAAGGTCAAGTCTGAAAAAATGGCCTCGGATTGAAGTAATAATTTCTCACGATTCCGCTCCAATAATAATAACCGTACACTGCAGCCAGATAAGGAAATCCTAATCTCACTTCGAGGTCACGGTTTCGTATCTATAGTACTTGTGTTAATCATACAATAACAGTAGAATTAGCTTATTGTCCAGTCAAGTGGAAAGGTACTATTCATGAGCAATCGTGATAAATTTTAATCGTATTAAGACATCCTATCGCGTTAAACGCTGCGCTTTTGTCGCATTTCGCGAAAAACGATGCAGCTAATTTGCATAATACGCGGAAATTTACTTTGGCTAAAGAAACACAAGTTCGAAAATAGTTTTACCCTTGCGTGTACTGTTTCAAGTAACGAAGTCCATTGTATAGGATTCAGTAGTGTATAGTATTGTTTGTAATGGTCACTAAAATTGAGCTCAAAAAGCAACCTGCTCCTCATTAAATACATCATTAGCCTACATACCAACCCATGCTGGAATGTGATAAGTGTTAGACTTGTCTTGATGTGTAATTTTTAAAGCATTCAGTAATGATCTTTCAATGCTAAATTGACCTATTTGTGCCGGTGGCCCACTACGAACCATTGATTCATCTGTACAGTACAATTAAAACTAAGGATTGGATAGTCCAAAAATTGTACAAAAAATTGAAGTTTCTTCTACGTTTCAGCTAGCTTGTAGTCTTCGTAGGCAGTGATATAAATGAATAGGATAAATTTTACAATGTCTACAGTTTTTGAAGTAACTGTTACTTTGTATTTTATGAAAGTGCTCAATAGTTCCCGAGGTGCAGCTGCACTTCGCTAGAAAGTCACTGGGACAATACCAAATACCAATATTAAAATAGAGTTTGTTTTATAAAGTTTATTAACCCTCACTGGGCAGAGTTACACGTCTGTTTTCTATTTTTGCTAACGCTAAACGATTTTACTCGTCAAGGGCAGACCTCCCAGAAACCTGCTCGGCATGTTGAAACAATCGTAATTATTTCGAAGTATACATGGTTCTAAAAATCGCCATGTGGGGCGTGCAACCAGCAGACAATGATTAATAAAGTCTTGAATTTACTAGTTTGACTGTTTTTCAAACGAGACGTCTTTGAGACAAATTCTACAGCCCCCAAACTGTGCAAGCTGCCTCCTGGAATTTCAATCATTTTCTAATAAACTAACAGGTAAATGTAAACAATTCTTAGCTCCATTTAGACTGGAGTACAAGTATTGTTGATGTAAAAATAGTAATTGAATGCCACATTCGCGTGAAACATACAAGGGTAATTATTAATGCATTAAGACTGTATTAAGACATACATTAATTAATGCATTAATGTATTAATGCAGCGTTGTTAAGTCAATAAACAAATAAAGAAGTGAAGTAGCAGGTTTCTTCACGTGATAGCCTCAACTATGACCGGAGAAAAAATTTACCCAGCCTTGGTGGGTTTCAAACCTGTGACCTTAGCTTTGTTGATTTCATTGATTAATTTTCAAAAGAATTTTAGTTTACTCATAATCACCTCCTCTAGGAAGTAGAGTTTCGTTGCTTGTTTGTTTGTTTTTTTGTTGGCCAGTATGTTGGCTTGGTTGGCTGTCTATATGTTTGCTTGCTTGTTTATCTGCTAGTGCAATATCACAAAGTGCAAATCTCTGATTCAGCTGAATCACGTACAATTTTAGACACAACAATTCAGGGAACATTTTTCTCTTAAAATATCAGAACACTTAATTTGCACAAACAAATAACATTACATAGTGAATATATAACGAGTTTCTTGATTCGAAAATCATTTATAAATTGTGAGAACAAAATCAGAGAAATATCTTTCAATGAAAGCTATGCTCTTAATATCATTATACGGGGAGCGACGTAACGTGTTTATTTACCATGTTCACTGCGACATCTAAGTGGTCTAAGAGTCGCAATTACGCACTAATTGACTTATGGAGAAGTCGCGTGTAAATCCTGTAAAGAACATTTCATCAATTTCGAATCTACGTATACTTCTTTCCGAGTGTTCTTGAATGCTCGTGACGCAACAATGCATAGTAAAGACTGGCAACGATAGACGTTTACTTAAAAAGGTAAAAGTAGAAAAAGTCCAACTAAAAGGTTATGCAAACAATGTCGATGGCCAAATCATTGCGAGACAAGTTGCACGAATTCCTGAACCGTGTAAAATGCTTTGCAATAATCATAAACATACGTATGCGTTACCAATGCTTTGGCGTTAAAAATTTCATTCAAAAAAGTATATTCTGTACAATGCAGGCTTAAGTGTAATGTTGTGTCTTGAACTAATCTCGTAATCGATCAATAGATTCACTTATTAGCCGCGTCTTCCAATGATATCTGAGGGCTTATCACTGATTGGCCAGTGTTGAAGAAAATGTACACGTATGCGCAGAAGAAAAATATTGCTGCTCTTTACAATGCACTGATCTTTACACGATTGTGGAGTTTTGTTTGTGTCGAGAGCTTAATTGAAAAGTGACATGTACACTGTTGCAGAAACTGCATTGAGACATGTGAGAAATTATTTTCAAAATTCGATTTCATTGCCCTCAAACATCACAAAGACTTGCTTGTGGCTCGCCAATTCAAATCGTTTTCGGACATTGAAGCCCTGGGGCCGGTTGTTCGTACGCCTTTTAGCTTAAGTCCGATACATTTTCTAAAACTTTCAAATCAATTCTCATGTAATTAAACTATATTTGTATACATAATAATAATATTCTGTTAAAAGACTTTCAATTTCGTTGTGCAACGAATACTTAAATATGATTTCCATTTTGAACTAATCCACAGTTTAAGCTAACCGCACTTCGAACAACTGGCCCCTGGGGCCGGTTGTACGGAGCGCGTTTGGCTTAAACGGTGGGTAAGTCCAATATTGAAATCATATATATTTATTCCTTGAACAACAAAATGGAAAGTTTTTTAACTGACTACAACAGTTATGTATTTACCTATTGTTTACGAGATTTGATTTGACAATCTTAGAAGATGTGTGGGAGTGTTTTTGAATTCTAACTTATTCACCTTTTAAGCTAAACGGCGTATGAACAACCGGCCCCTGGTCGTTTTTCTTACATTTAAACTATTACTTTCTCTACAGATCGCAATAATCAAAGAATCAAGAATCACGTACCTAGTTGAACCACAATCTTCGAGTGAAAACCAAGGACGCCATATTGCTTACAGAATCACATCAAGTAAACAACCATGCATTACTTTGAAAGGTAAGAGGAAAAAAGATGAAGTCCAATAGAGGCTCTACAAGTGACGTCTATCCAAATAGGTGGGAATTTTGTCGACGCTGGTCAGAAAATCGTGGGCGATAGGTTTCCTATAACAATGTTAAGCGTTCGTTGCATCAGTGTTGGATCAAGTTCGATGTCATAAGTTCTTTGAATGTTTGCATGGTGATTATCTATTCTAATATACAGTTTTGTGGAAACACTAGGTATATTTATTTATGCAAAGCTTTCGTGGCTTTGCACTGATGAAAATCTGGGCTTACGGACCGAAAGCTTTGAATAAATAAATTTACGTGGTGTTTCCACAAAACTGTATATTAGAAAGTTTGATGTCATTTAAAATTTTAGTCCAAAAATGTTGCGTATATGTTGAATCCGTTTAAAGAGGCTTTATCTCGCTTTTCTTATTATGTAGATACCTATAGTATAAGCAAGCATCAAACAAAGTAGTATTTCCAGTGCTACATTGAATTAGATTTAGTACAAAATATTTGTTACAGCTATGTTACAGAAATATTACTGCACTAGAGCTGTAATATAAGAAACCTCTATTGCAGTTGATTATGCGGCACGAATCTGGTTTGGTCAAAAGGAACTGCTAGGAGATAGCCCATTAAAAAAAAATGATCTGAAAACTTTTGCAAAGTTAAGTTTCTGTATTGCTTTTCAGTTTGCACACTCCTCCGTTCGAACTTCAAAAACAG